>JARPRG010000374.1:2154643-2179727 GCA_031001745.1 Hartigia nigra
CTGGCTTCACTGTCGTCAGAAACAAAAGCGAGGAAGAAAACTCAGAGTTTGTATATACTTGCTATTTCCATCGTAGCTGCACTCTGATTGGTGAACTTTGACCGGCTCTTATTTAAAAACTACGCACTTTTGAACAAAAGGAAGGTCATTTTCGTAACCTGTTGTTGCCCCGGATTATCGCTACGTCGAGATTATCATCGAATGTTAGGACACCCTGTATACATAGAGCGCAGCTATACAGCCAAATTCGATATATTATTGATGAGCTGACCGCCGGTGCCATATAAGAAATAAAGAGAAAGAAAAAAGAAAGAATTACGCGAAAGAGAGTAAATTGAATATTTAGTGATCTACGAAACCCATATGGATCAGATAATAATTTTATAGACGACCTGTCCCGTCGCTATCTTGTGATCTATCCGTGATCTTGTTTCTCATTTTTTTTCCACTTCGAGAAAAAAAAAATAACAAGAGCAACAACAGGAAGAAAGAAGAAAATTCTATTTTACATATTGCATAGCCAGTGAGAAAAATAATATAAAGCTGTTCTACGTGTAATACTCAATCAAGCCGCGTTAATCTTGCCGATAGAAGATGGAGTCGTTCAAAAAGAAAAATACTCAAAAAAAGTCGCCCAAGCAGAGAACGTAAGACAAATTTTTTGCACTGAAAAATCAGTTTTTTTTTTTGTGATCTAGTAGTATCGTAATCTACTTCATGTATAATCGGCGGATTAAGTAGTGATACTTGCACAATACTAAAAAGCAGACAGATTAGCATGTTCGTTGGCGTTTGAATATTTTAGCGGTAAAAAGCGTGGATTTGAATGTCTTTTTAGGGATGATGGGAAGGTGGAAGCAAAGAAAAATGAAAAATAATTATGACAAAGGAAACAGACAAATACTCCATTTGTACATAAAGAACGTAAGAGAACTATTTATTCTATTCAAAAGAGTTGACAAAGATGGTCACGCACACGTTGCTTGTAAGTTTACGTTTCGAGTTGATTTGCATGCGCTTTTCATCGTCGCTGTCGTCGCAGCGTTAAACTATACAGTAACAATTAATGATAATTATATAACGAAGTTAGTAATATACATTTGAAATAAAGATGCGAACGATACATTCAAGCAGTCCGTTAATAAAATTACACATTCGAAACAGCACACATAGTATATGTAGATTGAATAACCAGTTTTTGATTTTGCATTTTTTTTCTTCTACCTATTAAAACAACAAATTTGAACGCTAACGATATCTTAATAGAATTCGATAAACGAATTGCTTGGATTTATCGTTAAATAACTAGGCATATTATATTCTTAATATATGAAGTAAAAGAAAAATTAAAAAGGTGTCTCATTGTATTCGTATGATAGAGAATAATAATTACAGTGTCATTTCATTGTCATTGAAAAACATCATTAACACTGTAAATGATACTGCGTAAGGGGTGCTTTCTAAACTGTACGGAGTTATTGAAAAATGTGTAATTGTTGATTGGGAAGCCGGGACGACGGGCTATAAAAAATGGCGTCAATATGAAATATAATGTATGATGAGAGTTTAATTTGCAAGAGCTGGGTACTTCTATAAGGATGCGACTCTCTTGTGTAAATCGTTAGTCATGAGACGTTATATTATTTGTCAGGTTAATCAATAGAAAGATAACTCTCTCTCTCCGCCATGAATTTAGAAACACCCTGTACGAACTCAACCCAGCAATCAACTTTGTGATAGTCTGTGTAACGCTCTGACAACTTTATTGAATTAATTTCTTTTCCTATGGATAAAATTATATAATTAATTAAAATTACTTAAGGAGCTATTCTGGTTTGAAGCGCTAAAAATACGTCAGATTTGGTTATTTTTCTTTTAAGAAACTACTTCGTGTGTCAATTTTACATTTTACAGGCGTTTTTGTTTGTGACATCAGAAATGATAAGAATTTCTTTAAATGTGTGTGTATATATATATGTGAAATACTAATCAGTAAAATTAGTCGCATAACTAACTTATTATTTCGGGGCCAAAAAGTACATCCTCCACTTCTTTCTGAAATTCATTCAAAGATGCTTCTTTATTTTTTATGGTAATTCGAGCTTCTTTAATAGCTTTCGCGTTCTGGTCTGATTGCCAAGCGCGTCGCATGCTTCAATTTCTATTTGCGCCGCACAATGTTTAACAGACTGTGACTTCGCAAATTTTTCGAAGTTTAACGAAATATATTAAAACCGTAGTCTTAAAAATTCATACCGTAAGAAAATCGTTTTTTTAACTCGACAAACCAGAAGCTCCCTTAATATAACATAATGCAAAAGGACAGAAACACATATATATCAAATATTTATTACCATATTATAAAGTGATATCCAAATTGTGTTGTTCCCCTGATTTGTATCATGTAGGCATGTTTAATAATAAATCGGAATATTATCTAAATCCTATCTAGTATTATCTGTTATCAATTATTAGATGTTAAGCTTAACCGATATTTATTACATGTAATTTAAATGCCATGCTCTTATGTGGACCTAGGTACTTTTAATTACGCCTATAAAATGTCGTGGGTTTTCGTGATTCTTCGGCTAAATTCGACAAATAGTCCTTATTTTATTCCTTCGTATTGTGATACAACCAGCTACAACCCTCTTTGAACGCATACGTTTATGTTCGTTTATGTTCGTTAGCAACTGCTTTGAGTTCACGGATGCTGGGTAGGACGGAAAGAACGTATGCTTCACATTTCGTACCAAGCAATGGCGCAGCAATAAAAAGTTGTTCGGTGTTTTTAGTGTATACCTGTATCCCTCAAGTCAGTACAGTTGTTTGTAATTAGCAAACTTTTTTGCGAAAACTCAATTGTTTCGAAAAATATTAAAAGTTGTACAATATGACGTCCTCAGGTTTCGGTTTTGGAGGCGGTACTGTTACGTGAGTTTCATTATTATATGCAAACGTATCATAACCTCTTTAAGCCTAAGTTACCTTTTTAAATTTTAGATTTGCCACTCCTACTGCACCTGCCCATTCGCAACCTTCTAGTTCGTTTCTTGGAGGTGGCACAACTACTACTACCCCAAGTCTTTTTGGTACACCAGCTTCTTCAGCAGGTCCAATTACTGGACTTAATTTTGGTTCGACAACTTCCACTGGTCTAACTTTCGGAGCTCCGACAAGTACACCTGCTACTGGAGGATTGAATTTTGGAGCTGTTACGACTACTACCCGTAATGCCATATAATATATATTTTTGGCTTGTCGAAGTAGAATGCAAAAAAGTAAGACAAAGTTTTTCGTTGCAGCGTCTTTGTTTGGGACGAATACCGGTGGACTTTTCGGTGCAAAACCAACTACTGCAACACCTGCTACTACAGCTCCTGCTGTAGTAAGCAAAGGTCTTGGTGGCTTGGATGTTTCTGCTACTAGTAAAGGACTTTCTCAGGGTAGTAATAGTCCCACCGCTGCTAAGGAAAACTTAATACCACACGAGTTAATGGTAACAATTGAAAATTTCAAGTAAGTCATTCCTTCATGAACTTAGTCAGAATCCATGGAATATCAACACAAAAAGTGCAGTTAATTATAAATAAATAATCAACAGGGAATTTGTGAAAACACAAAAGACAATTGCATCGGACATAGCTAGAGGCTCAGCAAAACCTCTGAATCGTTGTGCAGAAGATATAGCTTCTCTAATGGAGATCCTTACAACATTGGCTGGATCGGTACAACGCGATCGTTCATTCGCTGATAAATTAAAGCAAGATACAGCAAAGGCACTGCAGTATGAAAACAGTACACCCTTACAATTCTTCACAGAATTAGCTGAAAGTTTCGAACATGATCTGATGTTATTCAGATCTCAAATAGAATCAACGGAAAAACTTATTCAGACAATGGTGTCGCCAAAGACACTCACGCCTCAAGGTTTGTGTCTATTATTAAAATAATCACAACAAATGATAAGTTGGAAATATATTTTTTTCTGTTTTTCAGAACTGACTATGGCAATGGGCAAGTTGCACGAATCACTTATAGCCGTAGCCGGTAAACTACAGGAAGTACACTCAAAAGTAGAACAACAAAAGGAACATTACCTCAAGTTCAGAAGATCTTTCTTGCACGATTCTACTAACGTATTCGAAGATGCAAAATTTCATGAAAAGTCTAACAGAAGTAATATCGGAAGAATTACCAGTGGTCCAACACCTTTTGGCACAGGTACAGTGATTACAAATGATCATTCATATTTTTGTCTTCAAAAATAATACTTAAACTGCCTCCATCGTTTTAGGAAATAAAAGCTTCTTATCATCCACAACTCTAAACACAGGTCGAGCACCAAGTTATGGGACGCCAAATCCTTTAGGTAAATAGTGGTAAGACTTCGTCCTGTGAAAACCTGTATAATCACTCACATATGCACTCACATCCAACCTGAAAAATCCTTTTAAGATGTATTTTATCTGTCGTTATAACTGTCCCATAAACGTGTCCTACATTCAGGTCTTGCGTGGATCTAGTGTGAGGTAGAAATCACTAACATATAACACTATTAAAAAAGCATAAGAGTTCACGGACGTTAAATTCATGGTGGAAGATCCACGGAGTACTTGAGCGGGATAGTAATAATAATTTATGTAAATTATCTTGTCAACACGTCCGTTAGCTCTAGCTAATCCTTAACGTTATATTCTATATCCCTGCTAGCTAGCTAATACCAAAAACCTGTTAGATACCGATGACAAGTTATATCAAGTGTCGTACATCACGTATAGTAATGTCAGATGCTTATAGTTTTTCTATACCTTTCACCCGACACCTTTAGAAACTTTATTGTACGCACCATCGTTCAGATTATTATGATTTCATTCTTCTGTTTTGCCTTTTCAGGGAAAATATAGTGGCTGTATTTTAGTTCTTAAGGTATTGAAACTTTTAATATCGTTTATTTGTGTTGTCTGTTACATATGGGAAAGAAATTTTGGGGGCTTGCAAAGACCCGTTGCCGTGACTAATATTCTCCAAACGCGATTTATGTACAATAATCGGTATCCAACTGTATTCATTTCATTGCGTAAAGACCTTCATTCTGGGATCATGGAACTGTTCGCCTACGTTTTTGTTTTGTTTCAAAGTAATTGGTAATTTTTTTAAATTTCACAAACTAACATATCTTGCGTATAGCTAACAAAAATTAATCGAATGTTTCCTACCAGCATTCACAGTAATGGCCGGGGAGATTCAGTAGCCAATTAAAATACAATCTATCGTTCGTTAATATCACGTGCATAAAATATTAACTGGCTACCAATTTGTGCTGTTCAATATATCGCTTTGTTCCTTGCGCGTGCCTCGTATGCATTTTTCCTTATTTTTAACAAAAAATACACTTTAAAGCATTACAAATTATCAAACCAACCGGTGGAGATTAAATTGTTTACTAATCAACAGTGATTTATCTTGTTCGAATCCCTTAATAAACATGGCACGCAAATCAGAGGAAACTTAAATCATTTTATTTTTATAAAAATAAATGAAGGTATTCCTATACTCTTACGGTTGCTTTTGTAGTTCTCGCCATTGCTGCGAGGCTATAAAAAATGAATAGTTTTTTTTATTGCAATGTCAGAATGTACGTAACATTGTTCCAGCCTGGAGAAGCGCTGCCCAAATGCAATCTGCCACAAATATCTCCATTGGAACCGCCATGAAACCGCCAACTGCCAGTTTGAATTTTAATCCACCAGCTAATCTAACGGCGCCACTTGCAGCTACAGACACCAGTTCGAGTTTTCAGCTTCAAAAACCACCAGTTGGAAATAAACGAGGGAAACACTGAGTACATTGATAAACGCAATGTGCCCTGCAAGATACTGAACAATTTTCGAATTTTTTTATTACGTTTTTTCTTGTGTTCTATGCCAATTTGTGGCCTTATCTTTGTCATCCCTGTCTTCATGGCGGATCCTATGTCTTCGCACAAAATGGTTTTCATACAAAACTCTTTGTGGTCTTTGTTATCAATTAGATTTTCATATATTTCAATCGCAATGGAACATGAATATGACATGAATAATTCCATTCTTAAATTTATATTAAGAACTCGTGTTCACTGTGTTTTCTCTTTATTTCTAAATACACGATGTTTTTATGTTCGCGTGCCACATTATCCTATGGCGAGATTAATCGTTATCTCGTTTAGAGGGTAAATCGAACATAAGATTATCATTGACTATCACTCTCCTTATCGTGACAGACAGTTCGTAAGGAAGTATGTTTTATAGGATATTTTGTCGTCACGAGAGGTATGTGTTTAAAGAAATAGTGAAATAAGTTATTGTATTTGATTACACTCCGCCATGTATTACTGACTACTTTCCAAGAACTAATGATGATGATTGGGTAAAGATAATTGAAAACACATATATTTGATTAGTAACTTCTAACTGTTTTATAATAAATTATTTCAATGATCCAACGTTTCGTACGATTATAACTTTGTTTGTATAAACTTTACTGCTTGTGGTATTAAAAAAAAGTATAAATGAAGCGTAATACATAGTACAAGTTCAATTTGCACTAAATGGCACCAACTTGGACAATTGGTATTAGTAATTTAAACGCGTCCTGGATGTACGAGCTAGCATTCGCAGCCTGAAAAAAACAAAAAACAATGTAATCTGAAAAATTTGATTTATATCTAAATCAACTGGTAAAGAAATTCTCACCTCCAAAAAAATGGTTGTAATATTTGCGTTTATTGATTCGGGCTTCTCGGCCGTCTTTATCAAGTCGTTTAAACGGGTTGAGAATAAATTCGCAACGATTCCGATTTGACCGGAAAGAATTTGTGTCAGTTGCACCAAGGCATCCGCTTCGTTCACGGTGCTTCTGTGTTCCTTTATTAAAAGTAATTCAGCAGTTTTGTGAAACCTTTCCACTGAAAAAGCTGTAAATCGTGCTAGAGTTGACACAGCACGTTGAAAGATTTCACGATCCGAAGGAGGCGAATCCGTTGACGAAGACGAAGTTAAATAAGATGTGGTTTCCTCCCAAATCTAAAAAAAGGAAGAATTTCTAAATTTCATTGATTTTACTACTAATGTAATTGAGTCGATTGAAGTTATCTTACATCAAGAAGTTTATCACAGGATACGTCAATACCCAGATCCTTACAAGCATCCTTAAGCTGCTGTCTGAGATCCTTTTTATTATCCTCATCTTCCTCATTCTCGTCGCCAAGATCACATAGTTCCTTCACCTCTTCTAATGTTTCCTGGAGGGAATTTAATTCGTCTGCATCCAGATTCATCAAACGCTGCTGTATCTTTATGTTACTCTGTTTCGATAGCATCTCTAAAGCCTCCAGGTGCACCAAACCCTGATAGTCATCGAACAAACTCTCAAAGTGTACTTTTCGAGCTAGTTCTTTTTCTTCCAGTGTCTTTTCTTCTACTTCTGCTTTCTCTTTAGCTTCTCTAAGCATCTGAGATAATATAGGCTTGTCGGCTTCGTTCATAAAGAATGCTCTTTTCTTCTTTAATCCTGGATCTCCTTCCTGAAGAACTTCCATTGTCTTCTTGCCAATTGTTTCCAGGGTATCCAAGCCACCATTAATAACTTTGGTACCAGTAGACTCTACCAATTTAGTAATGGAAGAGACGCCAGATATAAGATTGCCAAAACCAAATGTGCTCTGAGATTGGGCTTCTTCGGCATCTTTGGTCTTATTATCTGAAACAATAATGGCCAATTTTATAATACATATTTGGTTTGCAAAATATCTTCCATTTCTTAAGTGCACTATAAGTGTCTCAATGCCTTGTAACAATTTCTGCTGCATAGTCGAGATATGAATCACGCAGAGTTCGGAGCGATCAGCGCTCGTTGGCATTGCAATTAAGTGAGTCACGTAGCAATTTACCAATTAGTTTGTCCTACACACTATGGTAAATTACGATGTAAACGTAAACTCAAGGCTAGTTGCGGTCTCGTAAATGCGACCCTGTCGTCAAATGCCACTCAGGCCAATTTAATATCCGAAACAAAGCCAGTTTACGACCATGTATGAAAATTACTGACTAGACAGATATCAATTTTAGATTTAGATAATTAATTTTCACCGTGTTATATCCAAAGAAAAGAATACCATTTGTTTCAGTTTCTACGAGATGCTCCGCCTTTGCCAATTCTACTGGGTCTGGAACACCAATACTTTCTTCGAGCAAACTTAATCCATGACTGACATGACTACTTAATGTGGATACTCCAGCACTAGCTGAGTTTAATAGTGAACTGACACCCCAGTTACCCCATCCACCCCATGCTGATGTATTATCCTGACTTTGTCCTGTTAAAGACAATTTCTCTAAGACAGGTTGGATTTTTTGCTCCGTTAACTCATCAGGGATTTTTATGTTGTCATCCATGCCTTCCCAGCCATCAGATGTAAATATTTCTTTAAATTTTTTATTTGATTTCAACTCTTCTGGTATTTCCATGCCATCGATGGTCTCGCAACTTTCCCAGCATTCTTGTACATTTGCTGGTTTCTTAGGATTGTCCCATGCATCGTCCCATTGCGGTGCTTTTGCATCTTTTTTAATGTCATCTGCTGGCAGTGTATCCTCAATATCTTCCCAGCATTCTTGTACATTTTCTGGTTTCTTGGAATTATCCCATGCACTTTCCAATTCTGGTGCCTTTGGATCTTTTTTGTCATTCTTTACAGGCGGTACTTGATCTATACCTTCCCAGCACTCTTCTATTAAAGGTACTTCCTTTCCTTCCGCAAGAGCTTTTTGTCTAATCTCATCTGGAGTTGTAGCCCCTATCGAAGGAGGCTTATCAACATTCTCCGTTGTGATTTTAGAACCTAATTTCTTAGCACCAAACTGTTTAGGTTCCTTAGGCTTCTTGGGCCTCTGAGCTCGCTCCCTTCTACTTGCACCAGATTCTACACTAGGCTTCTCTGAACTAGAGTCATCCTTTACAGCATTCGTTACTGGTCCCTCATCAGTCTTTCCTTTATTTTCCCCTTTATTCTGAGAACATGCCTCACTATCTTGTCCAGAAAACTCTTGACCAACTATGGCTTCAATTTTCGTATCAGTAGTTGATTCTTCTAAAGATTTATTCCTGGCCAATGTAACAGGTGCATTTTCAGCTGCAATCGCATCTGTTCCACAGCGTGGCCCATGTCCCCTATTATTCTTAATTGGAGCTTGAACTACACTAGTTAATTCCGTATCATCATCAGACTCAGAATCGACAACAGTTGGTATCCTGGGAGTCACTCTTCTGGAATACGACATTCCACGAACATCCAGCTCTTCATCAGCGCTTTCAAAGTCATCACTCTCTGAGGTTGCCATTATCCTTCGTAATGTTCAATGACGCCGAAACACTCGCACCGCCTAAACGACTGATTCTCTTGTGCGATTAAATACCGTTGTAGTATCGACAAATTTATAAAAGCTGGCCTCTTTTTTTACATCACATTTCATCCGTGCTTCACGTATGTACATATGCCAAACGAAATAGTCACGTGGACGGGATCTGTCCAGTGTAGATAGACGTAGAAATCATACGCCGTCGTGGCACAACTCTAAAGCGCATGCGAGCATGGCAGAAGAGGGGGAATTTTATCGTGCAGGGCCGTCATGATTAAAACGAGGAATTTTTACGTTCTGGCGGACGTAACCGCATTGCAATCCCGTGGCAATGCCTGTGCTATGCTGGTAGGCAACCTGGCACGTGGCTAGTAGAAAGAACTTCACATACATATAGAAATAGTGGGGAATATAT
The DNA here is from genome assembly GCA_031001745.1 of Hartigia nigra. NCBI lineage: Eukaryota > Metazoa > Arthropoda > Insecta > Hymenoptera > Cephidae > Hartigia > Hartigia nigra. The sequence goes on from JARPRG010000374.1 coordinate 2,164,457, forward strand.
TCTCCCCACTGTTAAAACTCATTGTCACTAGCGTAGAAACGCGTAAAATTAAACTTTATTCTAACCTGAGCGCTCTAATCATGACTCTAGAGTAAACTGTTTAGAGTTCTTTGGCTATGTTTGGAGTTCAACGAGAGTTGAAATGTATTGAATATTTACTTATAGTCCACTAATATATTAATATGCAAGAAGCGCGTTTCATCTCTCAACTTGACTCCGATAGCAACATAGCCATTGAAAATCAAGTCAACTGCCTGGTATTAGCTGTGTTAGAAGGAAAGCAGAGACTTGCCAGACCATATTGAAAACAACTAATCTACTGATAATGACTAGACAGATGTTATGTAGTGATTCTTTGCAAAATGAATCAAGCATTGATTACGTCGGCCTTGAAACATCCCTGTAATTGAGAGTTCTAAAAATACAAATAGCTTCCACGAAAGGCGTATTAATATGCTCCAGTTCAAGCAATCCGTAGTAACATTTCTTATTTAATATTCTAAATACGACTGATCACCGTACATAGTACCTCGATTGATCCTTAAAAATAATTTTGCCATACTCAAGGTAAGCAATAAAACAAAAGAAAGTAAAGAAATCCTATTACATGACTAGAAAGGGGTGAATTCCAACATAACTTGAAGCGAACTCCGTAGAGCGTCGCTGCTAGAATACAAAAGTTCCCCTACAATCCCACGCCAGGACCCGGTGAAGAAGTCGCGACGTCCGCTGCACCTGCGTTCTCCAATCGTGCAGTGGCGCCGCGGCGAACCACTGCGGAAAATATGCAAACCTAAGAAAAGGGCATCGCGTTCGACTATTCCCGCCGCCATTCGTGCGCAGCGGTCAGAGACACGAGAGCAGTTCCGGGGTTCCGGAGGGGTAACGGAGACGGAGGGGCAGACTTCTAGAGAGCGAAGGAGAGGATTGGTGCGCATGGTTACGGGGCAACGGGGGAGTATGGTCAGGTTCCTGGGGGGACGAGAGGTTGACTGCGGCTATGGTGAGCATAACCGAAGGCGGGGAGACATCGCCAAGCGCACACGGCATGTCTCAAACTCTCAACATGCTCCTAGCTGGCAAGAGGTAGATCATCCACACGGTGTGCGCATCGGGTTCGCTTATAACTCCAGGCCCAGGATATTTTGTGCCGCCGGACAGGCATGTTACGACTAAAAGGACTGATCGTTCGAAGGTGAAGAATTAGAAGGGAACGATATAGGAAGGAGAAAAAATACATATATACACATTGTTTTTTAAAAATTGTGCACCTTCGTCGTCGTCCTCATCATCATTGTCGTCATTGTCGATTTTGTGATTAGACTCTGTTACGCCGGTGTTGGTGAATTAATACGAGAACACGAGTTACATTCCTACCGATCTATTGAGTTCAGTTCAGTTTAGTTGAGTTGAGTTGAGTGTAAACGGTAGGAGAGGAAGCAGATGCCCGAGTGTGCTCGAGGCATCAAGACAGTGAAACGCGTGAAACTACTAGCGACTAGCGTTGAACGTGAAACGAGGCATCTTGTTTGACTGAAAATCCGTGCCTTTACGTGTTTCATGTGTGATTATCAAATAGGCGTGTAAAATTGAATAAAAAGAATTACGGAAAATAAATAAATAAGTGACAAGTACTACTGGCACAGTGTTTCGGGTCGTCGACGAATAACGAAACGTGATCATTCAGAAATTCTGTCGAATTTTGTAAACAGTGCGGTTGATGTTCCTGAGTGAAACGGTAGCCGGAGTTACTGTAATAAAACCCAAGAATTTCTCTCTGCTAGAATTCAGCATTGAAAGAGACTTAAAAAGTTTCATCAACTTTCAAAGGGAAGTAACACGGGGCAGGTGTACGCGGTACTTAACATTGTCATAAACCCGATTTTACCTGACTACCGACCTTGATAGAAAATACCAGGCGTTTAATACGTCCAGGAAAACGAAGTGGTCCGTTGTCGGATTGACTTTAAAACGATCGTCAGTCTCTGGATCCAGTCAACCAGCTTCTCCTCCTTGTCACCAGGAAGAGGATCGGAGTCGTGGCGTGGAGGAAGCAGCAGCAGCAGCAGCAGCAGCAGGGTGGCGTGAAAAGCGTGATCGAGCCGAAGCCGAAGGGATATGGTGAAGTGCGGAGTGTTTTCGGGCAGGTGAGAGCAGTGGGTGCGCAAGCGAAGCGAGTAATAGTGTCCACGAGAAGTATGTCGATGTAAATATATATATATATTATGTATATATAAACCTAAAAAGGATATATATATGAATAATTATATATATAAATATATATACGTATACATAGACATAAATCGAGATCGGTGGTGGCATCAGCATACTGGTGGCTCGTCCTCGGGGTTAACATCGGTACCCGACTATGTTAACGGTGGAATTCCGCTCGAGAGGAATCTGAAGGCGGGGACTCTGACGTCACTCCGCTCATGATAATGAGGTATTCATGATGGCGGAGTAGCAGGAGCGTAGTGTAGCCCCGGTGATGTTTCTTTCTCTCTCTGTTTCCCTTCTTTGCCTCTCTGTCTCTCTCTTTCTCTCTCTTCGTTCGTTCTTTTTTTTATTTATTTTTTTTACATCCACCTATCTCTTTCGCTCTCTGTCCTCTCTTCTTACTCTCTGTTATCACTCTATCCCCCGGGAACCCTCTTTTACTTTTTACCATCGTACTCCTCAACTGTCTCTTCTCCACGTACTTCCTTTAGCTCCTTTTCATTTACATTTATGTATGCGTGATGTATATGCCTGCTGCGTGAGTCCCCTGCCTCCACCTTGTTGTTATGCCGCGATGGTGATAGTTTTTTGGATGGATTTAGAGCGCAGTGAAATATGCCAAGGAGACGGAATGGGGAAATACCGCTTCCGGAAGGGTGGGACGTCGCGCAGGACTTCGACGGCAAGGTCTACTTCATTGACCATAACACGAGGATAACGACCTGGATTGATCCTAGGGACAGGTATGTCTTTAAACAATGATAACCAAGTATATATTTTCATATGTAAAATAATCAGCGATAACATACAGGAATCGCCCCAATTAATCCTCAAAATGACGCTGCCATTCATACGGCCCTGAATCGCATATATACGTTGGGTACACGAGGTTCTGCCAGTTTGATTCTTTTCGAGGATATCGTGCACACTGTGTACGCAACTTCTTTCATTGTGGTTTTTCTATACACGTACTCATTCTCTTCTTCCTTGCAGTGCGTGAACATGACTACATCTGCACGCGCATACGCATCTACATGGACGCACACGCTTAACACTAGACACGTATTCTCGTGCGCGCACACACGTACACAAATACTCGCCGCGCCCGCATTCCAGTCGCCAGGGCCGTCGTAACAGGCTCATTGGGCCCCGCGAAAGACGTGAAAAATTTAGCGATCAGGGTCGGCTCGTTTCGCCGGTACTCGTGGAACTTCGACCTTCTCTTTACCTTGCGCGTCCCTGTCTCTTGAGAGACTGCATCGTGTCGTTCCTCGACTGCCGCTTTCTTTTTTTCCTGGCTTGAATTTAGCTCCTCGGTTTTAATAGGGGTATGACCCAATTATTTGGGACTTGATATTACGATATAGGTACGACTGTGTTTCACTTGTACTTTATGCCCGTGCAATTGCCTGCTTCTGACGTACCAACGTGCAGCATAACCACGTAGGCACTTATGAAAAAAAAAGCTCACTGCCCTCACCCTATACATCGTTTGATTATCAAATAATTTTGATCAGACAATTGAACCGTGAGAGATTAGATATGGTCTAAGCGGATACGCGTCCTCTGTCTCTTGAATATCTTGACTGTTAGAATCCTCGACCACGAATTTCATACCCTCTACAAGCCGTAATGGCGCCTTAACGGGATTCTATGATACATCAGTGTATCCTGATTAATTATATATATAATTTAATATTTTAATCATTGTCGCTCTTACGAGATATGTTGTCAGATAGACAGTTTTTTGGCAACGTCCGGTCGTAATAGTGTGTCACCAAGTGGCGCCATGAATTCATAATTATCACCTACAGCATACACCACACCACATGTATGCTATATGATTGATTGGGAATCCCGGTTGTCTATCGGATACCTTCCGCACGATTGGTCTGTCTATTTTCGAAAATACCAATCCGCCATCTTGACAGTTGACATTCGCAGCTCGGGTTACGACGAATTCGTAGGACTTGTTGTCGACGCTAGAGAAATTTCTCTCGGGTCCTCTCGCTCGGAATTTCTTTTTCCTTCGCTCTCTTTCCCTTTCTCTCTATCTCTCTTTCTCTCTTGAGGAACGCAACGAAAACATAAAGTGCTTTTGGTCGTTGGCATGCAAAGTAGCCGTTACACAATGTCTATAGGAAACCAGTGATAAACCACTGAAAAAAATTTCGGTACGTTGAACCCAAATTCTCCTAGCAGCTACCACGTACGCGCATATACGTTCACTATATTCGGATAGGTATATCTACTCTCTCTCTTTCTCTCTCTCTCTCTCTTGCAGTCCTCCTTCGTCCCTCGCTTAATTGAGCGCTTGACAAAATTTTGTCACATAGCACGACGACACGCACATGTGTTAAGAAGTTAAGACGTCGCGACAAAATTGATCTTTGAAGATAAGCGTCGTCCGGCTGCCGCTCACTTTCTCCGTTTCAACGAATACGATTCGTTTCATCAAAGAAAAACCTTAACCAATACACGGTCAAGTACATTGGAACGTATCGTTAAGAGAATACGTCGATGACTTTCATTGAGAGCAAGAGAGAGAGAGAGAGAGAGAGAGAGAGAAGGAAAATAAAAAAAATAATTCAAGATGCTGATCGTACGTTAAACTTGTATCTATATATCTGCTGGTTGCTGCTTCTGTATTGCCAGGATATCCCTGAGCTCTTACGGCTCCTTCGTTACGTCATTCTGCAGGTAGCCACGCTTGACATTTGCATTCGTGGAAACGTAACCTCACTTCCTGGAAGAGGGCGCCCCACGTTTGCCTGTATATAACCAGGTAAAAATAGGTAGTAGAAGGTAGTCAGGTTCGTGTGCGCATTATCTGTCTTGTGTGTATATATATATATGTTCATACACATATTTTTTTCCTCTAGTTTTCTACTATTCTTTTCTTATCGTTCTCTCTCTCGATTATTCTTTTCCTCTCATTCTCATTTCTCCTAGCAGACTACCGTTTTAACACCCCGAGGGCACCCTGTGGCGTGGGCCTTTTGTTGGCCAATTTGTAAGCTGTCGACGATGCTCGTCTTGGGCGTGCGTCGACGACTCCGAGATGGTAATTTACGATTGGCTCGTTACCTGAGACTTGGTGCCTCGACCTTCGCGAATATCCCCATATCATAGTCTGGCAGCTACCACTCCGAGATCACGTAGTGTAATAGGCGAATCCCTGCGAAGATAGCAGCTATTCTAGTGCAATAGAACGAAAAGAGAACAAGTAATTTGGGCCCGTTCTATCGCACTAATGGCCACGATATTATTAGGAAATGTTTTTTCAATGTCTGACTCTCCGTCGAAGCCTGGATTTTGCTTGTGGCGACTTCTGGTTCCTTATTAATTTTTTGTATACTCACAATGCGCGACCTCGAGCGAAATTACTTTTAAATTGCTCAGAACTTTTTGGAATTGATGCTCTCTCTGGTATTTGCATCGTAATCGTCATTGGTGACAGTATATGCTATTGGGCCTTATGCAATATCAAGGATCTCTTTCAGAAGGATTAATGATTTATAAAGTTCGAAATTCTTTCGTTGATATCAACATACGTGCCCACGCGAAGGAAATGATAATTTCAGACGAAGGATAGTTACGTTTCCTGTTGGTAGGGATACGAAGTGTTTCTTTTTTTTTCGGGTCAGCGGCAGCCCTGGAATGCGAGACCCTGTATAGTGGTTCCCAATAATGGGGACTAATACGATGAAGAAGGGTGACGAGTTGGTATGGTAGCATAAGCTGTGAATAAAAAAAAAAGGAAAAAAAGAATGGAGAGGGGAGGCCAAGAAGTCGCATTCCAGGTACACCCTTGACCCGTACATCGCGACTTCAAAGGTCCTGAACAACACGATTGCCCGGAGAAATTCTAATAATAGACCCGACCGCCAGATGGTGCCCGGACCAGCCGAATACGCTTTTCTTATGGTATGCCGAGGCCTCAGGTCTTACGGGGGCCCCCATGGACCACGAACGTACGCACGCCTTTCTCTGTATATGTATGTATTCACGGGGCCAACCGGTATATAAAGTATGTAGCCGGCCGGTGCCTAAAAATAGATCCTACCAACTTTTAGTGCATTCCTCATGGCTCTACCAGAACCGAAGGAAGAGAACGATCATGATTTTTCGATGTCACGAACATCTTTTCCATTCTTGACATCTTCCTGCATCCTCCGAATTCTATGAAAAAAGTAAAAATCTCGCTGAATGATATACAAATAACTCACAGCTGCCGTTGTAAACTTCTGGACTCTCGTGTGACGCGTTTTTATTTGGTTAATCGTTGGAATTTATTCGTCAGCATCTATCGCTAGAAATCTATCTTACATAGAGGATAACCCAGATGACGCCGATACACTCTGTATATACATTTAGGTTTCTCAGTCCGCATGACGTTCCTTTATTTCTTTTTTTGTTCATGGTGCCACAAGCGCCAGGGCCTTTTCCCAAAGAATCGAGCTTCCATAGAGACCCGAACCCATACGGCATCTGCTCGCCATCTGTGTTTAGAAAAATCCCTCGCATTCCACAGGCTAAAAACGTGCACCGCGTGTGTTTATAGTTTACACATAGCATTCTTTGTTCCGCCATGGCTACGTCTCTTCTTCGTAATCGCACTTCTCCTGCCTTTTCCGATTCGCCATGTGCGTAAACGTAGATGCGCAGTACAGACATTATTGACGTCATAATTTTCGCAAGAATTTGACAACGGCATCGCTGTGCATTCTTCAGTCTGCTCTCGAGGTCGTTCCAACAGTGTTTATTGCAAAAATATGATTAACCTGGAATTTCCTATGACGCGCGTAAAACATAAGGAGCCAAAAAAAATGAAGAAACAAACTTACCAACGAAACACTAGTCAAGGGCGAGACGTACGTCAAATCTTTCGTGCCCTTCAAAATCCCGCCATTTTGATTCTCTCTCGCGGCCATTGGCACGTAACCATAAACACTTATATATATGTGTAACGCTATGCTGCAAAGGCCATGACACAAATTATCGTTGCGAAGAATGCTCCCAAAATTGGAATTTCGTTGCATTCCCAACACATGAGTTCACGCCATAAAAATGGCCGATCGTGTCACACAGTACAGAGTCAAGCGCAAAACTCATTTTTCTTCGTCATATAGTAGCTGCAAGGTTTCAACGAATGAGTCGATACTATAATCACTCCTAGTAAAAAAAAAATTATCTGTAAATTCTTCGAGACTTTGGAAATAAAATTGATCCAGGTAGTCGAGCCAGCTCTCCCACGTGTGTACGCAATGCCCACGCAAGGAACAGAATGGCCATTCAGTGAGGTTAGAATGACGCTAAGAGAATTACACCTGCCGGACGGTGACGGTGAATGTCTGGAGTTAAAATTGACTCAATGCATACAAGTACGGACGTACACGCGAATCTATTTTGTATAATGTCTACGGACGATTTGTCTGTTTGCCTGTCTCTACGTATCTATGGGACTATCCGAATGTTCGGCATACTTCAGGTCTGACCAAACGATAATATTAATATTGCGTTACGAATTCATCGCGTAGGAGAAACTTTCTTGTCGAATAACGAATTAATTTGTTCAATTAGTGGGACGCGTTAATACATGTGCTCTTGTACGTACATTAACATTCACATCAACCTTTATTTATGACCGAAGCTCAGACTCTTTTGCAAGCTGTGTTAAAATACCGTATATGGTTATAATGTACGTCGAGGATGGCACAATGGCGTTTCATGGTAACTCATATGTTTTCAGGATGACTTTGTCGCGCATGGCGGAACACGTAGTCACGTGAAAGCACTGTCTTAAATACGAGCACTCTCGGTTAAGAATTTCCACCTTCGGGTAAACGGGATGAACGTTCTCTGGATTGTGCTTGTATATATATGTATATACGTACGTACGATCTTTAGCCAACGTGCGACCAAATACTGGGTCAGTAGCTGCAGAGTGAACGTAGCTCTTCGTGTTCGCGTTCGTTTCAACGCTTTATAAAAATTTATACCCCGATCCTGAGTAATTTCTATGTAATTAATTTTTTTTACTTTATTTAATGCCTCATTAGAATATTACACTCGATTTATACGTATATAGACGTGCTATATGATTCTTTTGGAGGTATTATTTTAAAAATTCATTACGAAGTCACACAAGATTTTTTATAAGACTTCTGTACAATCGTATTGGAATTTTCGACGATAACTATCGCTATCCTTTATCGATCGTTACGGTATGGCAAACATTGCGTGTTTTTTTTTCCACTTGAAAAACTAGGCAAATATACGACAAGACGGACAAGCATATATGCATTACGCACGGAATGCATAGAATGTGAGTGAAACTTGCGCATTCCATTGGCGTGACACGGTATTGTCTTCCGTTCCATGCGGTATTTACTAACGGATGGATTTGCCTGGAAATATCGTTCTAGGAAATCTGGATAACGAAGAAGCAGCAGATAAAAAGATTATTTTTGAAAATGTTTAATTATCAAAAAATTCCTCAATCTTCTCTTTGAAAGCTATTGAATACTCCATCCATCTTCGTATTACTATACATTACCAAAGAGAATATTTCGTGAATGAATCGATGCTTTATCATTACCCAAATAATGAATGATCTGTACCTCCTCTGGACATTATTCCTGTTATCCATAAACATTAAAAAAGCTCCAGTCATCGCTCCATTGACTATTATAAATATTATACACGTTTACAGCGATTAAATTGCATTGTCACAACCGGTGGTAATATCTTGAGGAATTTTTTAAGCGTTTAAGAAATATTTTCTTCAGTTTACTCAGATGATACTTTTCTTTGGCTATATCAGTTTGTGATGAATTACTGTACGCTTTAATTAACTTGCGAACATTGGGTTTCAGTGTTATCGTTGGTCGCGCGGGCCTCATCAAGGTTCGATAAGGCTCTCCCACGATCTATACCATAAATAAAGGCACGCGGGGAGGAGGTTATCGCTGTTTGTCTCTTACGATGGGCATTGGAATCGCGTGTTAGCGACGCGTGACGTCACCGACGTCGGAATGTAGGGTCGCGTACGCGTTACGAACAAGTCCCGCCGGCGTATAGTAAACACGCCACGCAACGAGGACACGTGGGAATGCGGGTACACACGTAAAAATCGAAAGGTTGCTACCACGTCTCTTACTTATATGTACTAAGCATATAGATATATGCATTACAGATCGATACCTACACGGTAAACGTTTTGTCCTTGGTAAAGCGACTGTTTTCACAGCCAGCGATACGTAAACTGGACTTATTGATATTACTCGCTGAATTTAGGGCTCGATGATTTTTATTAAGAAATTATTCAAACAAAATTGTGCGTGTCTTTGGAGTCGACGCACTTGAAAATGGCTACTGCATATTTTTCATTAATTTTCAAAATTACGAGTTAACGTCACTTTTTTTTTGAGGCGAGTCTATTTATATCACGTTATAAACGTCCGCGTAACTTGTAACGCATGTAGGATGCTGAAATGATAAATTTTGAAAAAAAAAAGAGAAAGCAAAAGAACAAGCAAACGTTTGCTACTGCTTGCCGATTGAATTTTTGATTATTTATCAAGATATACCCCAGTGTCGTAACGTAGCACCGTCCGCGTACGGACTTTGTCGATCGTTTGATTTTCGTTATTGAATTTCTTCAATAGAAACGAAACTTTCAGGTATAAAACGTCACGGTTAAATGTAATTCTTGTTTGGATAAGAATTTCATGGGTCTTTACGTGTAATAATGTCACAAGCAATGCCATGGTGTTACTTCATTTAAATCTAGTAATTTTCTTTTACACCGCCAACTCTCGTCGCTTGTCTGGCTCTTTGATATCCGCTACTACTTACTTACGCAGCAAACTACCAATGACCATCGGCGCTGACATTCTTGGGGCACAGCAGACGCACTGCAACTCGCATTTAATTATTCTAATACTCGTGTTACATGAATCTTACACAACTCGGGTCGCGGATTGACGTAAGCTCTCGAGGGGGCTTAGCATAAAACAATTCAAGCTAAGAGGTCAGACACGCTCCTTGCGTAATTGGGCACGGCCCGCATCCGATTTTATGTAACCCTCATCCGTTTTCTCGTATAGGATACTGGGGACTCGTCATCCCTCTTCGAAGAAACAAAAAAAGAAAAGAAGATTGCTTAGAAAAAAAATATGTCACGCAAAGCAACAACCGACAATAAGCGACAGCCAAGGGGGAGCGCAATAAGGTTCCTAGGAATAATCTGGGACTCGTGTTCGGGCCTTTTTCTTTCCTTTTTTCGTGTCACAGGACAAATGGGCTTCGTAACTAATTGAGATATCGCTACCGTCTCTTTTTTATCTCATCGGTTCGCTATGACTCGTAGCTATCTGCTCTTAAAATTAGGCGAATTGACTCAACAGAGCTGTCAGCAGAGGCGCCACACTAGATAACACTGTATCTCCTGATTGTTCAAAGAATTACTGCTCATCATTGTCACTCAGAGAATTTCTTTACTTTCGACTCTGTTACTTACTCTTGGATCTTCTGCGTGAAAGACTGAAAACGTTTAAATGCCTGTAGATATTATATGCGTGTACCCAAGCGTTTGCTACGCCCAGAATCTTCCAGGACCCTGAATCGTGTCTCGTCCTACGCGACTTGGCAATTCTCGAGAAGGGTGTCTCTGTTAAACAGTGAAAAATATCGACTGGTACCAATGGATAAAATTCTTCATACTTTATCACAGGGAATTATTACATATATTCATACACGTGTCTTTACACCCATCGTACATAATGACGCTAAAGGATCTTTCGAATGAAAGACAAATAAAGGTGTATCCTCTAAATAAGGATGATCGTCTTTGGATACTTTTAGATGTCGTCTTTTAGATCGTTCATGGGTTCCCATAAAATTGTCATTGCGCATTAGTCATCTCGATCATAATTTTAAGGGTCGTTTCGTCGAGATAAAAAGAAGAAAAGTAAAAGGGCAAAGATTCGAGAGTTACGAGTAACGAAGGATACACGCAACGTATAGCTATACTATACGTGCATATTTGCGAAACCTGAGTCATATAGCTCGTAATCGAATTAACGGCTACGTCCATTGGTCGCGTTATCTAACGTTCGCTTACGCGAGTCTCCGCTCGCTACTTTAGTCAATAGCGTTCTATTCCACGGAATCGTCGCGGAATGTGGAATGAGACAGCGGGCAAAAAAAAGCGGGGTTAAAATTTCCGCGAATGTCTCCCTTTCTCACCCTAACTACCATATAACTCTCTCTCCTTCTCTCCTTCGGTTCCGTAGCGTGTGTTAGCCATGACAAAAGTCATTTTATTGGATGACGAAGTACCTCTGGAATTCCGGCAGGAAATTACGTTGTTTCGACGCGCTCGGTTTACCTTTTGCGATTTTAACGAAACGCCAACGATTTTTATTTATATATATACAATTTTTGTTTCGAAGTCTTCGAATATGTAAAAAATCCAAAATCCTACGTACCATTAACCATGTAGGCAGTGTCAGCTGTCAGATATACAAAGAGCGTTCTTTTTTGAGCGTTTCCTCTTTTCTTTTTCTCTTGGCATTATAAAAGATCCTGCCCCTTTTGAGCGTTTAAAGTCGGAGTGGTCACTTGAGTAGGAGTCGTGTCGAATTTTCAGTAAGACACGGCGGATCCAGTGGCCTTTAATCTACCCGTGGAATTTTCAGTCGGTACGCCGTATATCCGATAAATTGGCAGTAGCCAGAACGACCGCGACGCACGTCGAATTTCCTCGAGTAGCGCCGATGCGGAGAGGAATTTTTACGTGGAATTTCACGAGGCATGTAAAACTCCTCCTACATACCATACGACACATGTACACTGTATACTTTGTCTACGTGTACATAACGCATGTGTAAAGAAACACAAGGCTTCAAAATGTACGTTTAGCTATACAGGCAGCGCTCGATGATGCTTAGCGTAAGATTGGTATAGAAACATAGTAAAGATTCCTGTAGTAAAGAGATAGGAAGCTCGGGCGACTTACTCACGCTAAGGATAAGTCTAATAAATAGTAGAGAATTCTAGGCATACCATAGCCAGCAAGTAGTATAGAAGAGATAGAAAAAAAAATAAACTAACCGATCGAAAAATGCTAATATATGAAATTAACACATGGGAATTCTAAAAATCTCAATCTGCTCTTTCTCGAGTAGCAACGATGACGCATCGTGCATGTTTTTTTTTTTTAATATCGGATTGTTAAGCTGTCCAAAATCAGGTACAGAAGAGAATTTGCGTGTATCTGATCGTTCAAGTTTTCGGTACTGCAGGGAACTACAAAATTATAAGAAAAAGGATGGTTTTATTTGTAGAGTAAAGGACAACGTGAAAGCCGATATGTGTTAAGCACTTAAAATTACATAATTAAATGAAGAGGAGGGCGAGGGGTAAGCAAGCTTTAAGACACCGTTCGATGAAATTTCAATGAATTTAACTTTCATTCCGAGGATTCAGTTTCAGTCGAACAGGGAAGATCAATAGGGAATCGTCAACGATCCGTAGACAGAACTAAATTCAGATCCAATTTCCCGTTAGGTTGGCAAGAACCTCTTACGTGGGCTTTCGATTCGGTTTCTGTCCTACTACTATACCGGCTGTGATACTATACCTTTTTAGCATTGACGATTATTTGTTGCTCGCTCGAGTGGCAGAAGGGAGACTAACTGAGAAGGAATGGAAAAGAGTGTCATGGAGGTTGGGAAAGGCTAGAAGTTTCGTCGGAATGATATCGCAATATGCCCGCTCGACTACCACGCTGCTTCGCAGTCTGACTTAACTGGCCCAGTGTGCGTTGGAATGTCAAGGCAAGAAACCGAGAAGCCAGGCCATTCGCCAAATAATTAAAAGCCAAGAAGGAGCCTCCGTTGCGGCATCGTATAATATATCCTTCCACGGGACGCCATCTTGCTTCTTATTTCTTGTTCGTTTTATTTTTATTCGTACACGTATCTTTTTCTTGAATAATTCTTTCGTCCTTCTCTTTCTTACGAGTTTTCGATAATATTGCCCTTGGGATATTAACTTGCGCGATACTACGAGTGTCCCCGTAAAGGACTGATAAAAGTCACTAGGATTTCAAATGTCCCTAGAGCCGTTGTATACGTATCCCCTTGTAAAATTTACAGCAACGACGGTCCTGACATTCCAACGTAACGCTCTCCCCTTCTCACTTTCACCGCACGAATTCCGCCGACATCGGTACTCGCACTCCATCTTGCATACAATGCATATTTTTCATCTTTTTTTTTTTCGTTTCACGTGATCGTGATATTAATATCCGTACTCGCCATTTTTATTATGTTACTCACAGTGAGGCCTGTATGATTACACATCACTGACGCGGTTACTCGATTTTAATTGTTTACTGGATAAAACGGGCTTCTTCGTTATCTAGCCTTGACATTCCAGCACGCACGATTTATCCGCTGTCTCTTATTCGTATTGCCAACCTTGTAAAAGTTCACGTTACGATTCTTCAAGCTGCCTTGTATATATGTATATACGGCTTGTGTCACTAATCCTAAACAGCATGTTTCCATTAGGATATTCAGGGAGGAAGGTGGATGAACTTGTTGTCAGGGCTCTTCTATGCTTTTTATTATTATTTAGAAAGACTCAAATCTTTTGTTTTTATTACTTTTTTCATACTTCGTCAAATGTCTTTCATCGTCGCGATAGATAGAGGGTAAAATTTCTCAGGGCCGTACGCAGCCGTACGCAGCATTAGTTTCCTTGACTATACGTGTATGGCGGGATTCTGTTCTAGCTAATACGATATGATTTGAATTATAAATAGCTTAGAAATATCGTGACTGGCTGCATGAAAGTTCGAAGTTATAATATTTTACGTGGCGCTTATGAAAATCTCATAATAGTGACTTGCAGAATATTGATTTTGTTTTTCAATGATTATTTTCAAATTCTTCTTTTGACGCTTCACGACACGGGCTACGTTATATTTTTTATTGTTTTTCGATCCTTAACAAAGATATACTCGTACCGTACAACGTGTACGTATCATTTATATATATATATTATGTCTTACTCTCTCTCTCTTTCACATTAAATTACAGATTTACGAAACCACAAACCTTCGCTGATTGTATCGGTAACGAACTTCCGCTCGGTTGGGAAGAAGCCTATGACAAGCACGTAGGAGCTTATTACATTAATCATGTTAACCGTGAGTATATTATGCAATTGAATAATAATCATCTAATTGTCACAAGCGATGATAAACATTGGCTCTCCTTATTGATTCTCAGAAACAACTCAGTTGGAAGATCCCCGACAGGAATGGCGAGCCATACAGGAAGCCATGCTTCGGGAGTATCTACAGACCGCACAGGACGTACTGGAGGTGAGTTTCTTAAAGACTATTGCGTTGATTAAGAAAAAAAGGACCGAAAAAGAAGCGACGAACCTCCATAAAAATTTGGTCTAGTTAACAACTGATAATAATTTCAACTCATAGTAATTTCTGTTTGTCACTGCAACCCCAAGGGCAGAGTATAAGTGAATTTCATTTTAATAAATACTTCCTGGCCATTAGTCAGTGGGCGTAGCCGACCAAGGGAATGCCTGAGTCTCTAGTCATCGAAGAAATCCTTAGCTGGAATTAAAGAGTCACGGACTCTTAAACTTAACTGCGATGCCCTTTTAGTACTCACGTGCGTCCACGTGTAAAACGCATCTATACAATACAATGGACGTATATAGTCCCCGCCTAGAAAGTCTCCGGGGGCCTCACGGCCCAGAAGAAGGGGATCCTTTTCGAGCCCTCTAACCAATGGAGGGGACAGGAAGCCGTCCCGTGGGAAATCATGTCACTTCCGGTCACTTCACACGTACGCACGCGCAACACCCAATACTCTAGCATGGTAAAATACTCGACGATTAACACGCGATTAACTCCTTTCTATATGCCCGCCTTACCCTATATATATATATATAGATATATATATATATGGATAGCCATACCTGTACCCCATATGCCATACAAACAAAATTCCCC
>JARPRG010000374.1:2189069-2219353 GCA_031001745.1 Hartigia nigra
AGAGAGAGAGAGAGAGAGAGGAGATAGAGAGTCTGATGAAACTCGTACGACTCACATGGCGCGTACAGCTCGTACTAATTCGACAATCAAGAGGGTCTCGGCATAAGTGAGCCACCCGCTTCCGCTTTATCCTGATTTCGTGTTTCCGAGGAGCGAGATTCCAGATTTACCGTTATCGATCGTAGGTATAGGCTGGGGGCCATGTTCGCTCTTGCATCGTGACTTTGTTTTCTCTCTAGAGAGACGGAGAATTAAAAAGGAAAAAAGAAAGAATTAAAAACAACATCTGAAAACCAGTATTCTCATGCTATTAACGTTCTACCTTAATGAAAAACCCCTCGGGACTGTGCGTAATGCGCGTGCACGCATGCATCCATCCGTGTACCAGAAATCTCGCCGCGACGAGGCGCCATGGATTTTTATTAGTTCCTTCCAGCCACCGTCTCGCGGCACTGCGCTCCGTGGTGACTTCTGGCGGAAAGCTCGCCAACTAAAGTCCAATAGAGGGAGTACGGCCCTGCTGAGTTTAATGTAAATGGCAACTGACGTACGGTTTAACGGTCTCCATGGATTTTCTAAAACCACCCGCGACTTTGAAGCAAGTATCACTTGTACGGTGGCACCTTTACAATTGTTATTAAGTTAATCTTTCACGGTGTATCTTTTACGCCAAGGATATATACGCGCGCGCACATGCGCGACACCGTCCCTGGACCCATTATCGTAATCCTATGCTTCGCTAAGGATCCTTTTCAGCTAACTGTGTAATCTGTAGCTAGCATATACGGTCTCACTTCCTAGAGATGACACGAAATGAGCCGAACCAGTTCATTCCTGAAGATCATTCTTCGTTGATTCTACGTCTGTCTTTAGAGAAATATGATGGAGCACGAATGCCTGGAGATACATGAAATACGTGGTAAGATCGTAAAGGATAAAGAAACTGTGCCAACCTATCATCCTGGACCACAAAATGATCTTCACGAAGCCGAGAATTTCGCGTGGCTCTTTCTGAGAATGGATCGTGCCACGGTTACGCGTGCTTTCCCGGAATGAGACGTTTGTTCTTTCGTAAGTTGACGTAGTAGGGCGTATACGCGGGATGTTATGATATATTATATATGAGAGGTTAGAGTTAGCTTGGCTTCTCAGAAGTAGAACATTAGGAAAATTCTTTGGGTCTTCGTTAAACTTTTTGTAATGGGCTGCCATGGCGATATGAAAATGTTGTTGTTGAGACTACCGAGACTCTGCTGCACTCATCGCCTGGTAGAGCATTGTGGACTGGGGGTCGCGTGTGCCCCCTATCTTGGCCTTAGCTTCGGCTACGGACTCTCGGGGGCCACGTGCGCCTCGAGAAATTCTTCTTTTATATCCTTTGCTCTTTGTTCGGCAGCCCGGCAGCAGCTGTCCGGCCAAAGAAATTCCTTTCTTGAGCGTCAGCCTTCTCCTTCTCCTTGTTCCTTTGCTCCTCTTTCTTACTCTTAGAATCTATATGTCTCTCCTCCTTTACCATCTCTTACACTTGGACTGCCTCTCAAGTAGAGATCTCGAATCACGTAACCGGTGAGTCCCCATGAAAATACGAGGTTCCAGTGTACCCTCATGGTCAAAGATCGGATTCGTTTGGCAGGGCCTAAGGTCGTCGTACGCGGGTCTTGGGATTTTTTTTTCTTCCTTGTCCTTTATTCCTTTTATCTGTCAAAAATATAGCGAGGGCTGCAGAGAAGATAGCTTTGAGATTATTATTTTTTATATTAGAGTGATATCTTTTTTTATTGTGGAATTTTAGGGGGTGTGGCATGTCCGCGGTTAAAAGTGGAATTTTTTGGAATATTCGAGAAGAGCGTCCTTTTCGGGAAGAAAGGCTCGTAAAAAAGGTCCCCCAATCATTATTTAGCAATCCATGAAATTGGTGCAATAGTCCCCAGTGGATTGGGCTATTTGGGTTGTGGGGAGATCCAGAGAGTGTTTGAAGTTGGAGGGCCGACGGGCCCATTTCGTTCGGAATTCAGTAGCCACAGGGCGATCACGTGAGCGCCCGGTAGCGCTCTAACCCCAAACCTAATCATTTTAATCTCCTCGCTGACTCGCTCGCTCGCTTTTTTGTAGTGAGGCCCCGGTTTCGGACCTTCATCAACTTCGGGTCCGTCGAGCGTCATTCCCCCCTCCTGTGAATTCCCCGAAAGATTTTGATTGAAGGAAATCGTATGAAATTGCTGCCACCTTTTTATACGGCATTAAAACGCGAGACGGCATCTCGCGAGTTTATCCGTGCAAGAAGAGGGGCCCTATGCAGTGGGACCCCGTAGAATTTCCGGGGCCAGATCGAAAGGGAAGAGAAGTCAAGCAACGTGGAAGGCATTAATTTGCCAGAAACTGAGCTTGAGGCCTCAGCCACTTCCGACGGTTCGTTCCGTAGTTTTCTGGGCCAGCCTCGAGGGGCCTCACCATCTGCCCGGACGGTTTGCGACGAAACACGAATCCCCAATTATAAACACTAGCGTTGCTCTTGCTAGCGTACCCATAGTAGACCTCTGCCGTGTGTGCCCCCACCCTGGTGCACACTATAAAAGGGGCCTCACTCACTGGGGCCCCAGGCCCCAAGTCGCGCTCAGATAAATATGCGGGAGGGGCCGGAATTCCTCACTCGGCTGCATTCCAAGACCTCCTCGTCCACCTCTATCCCTCTTACTCGGGGCCCCTTTACTACTCCCTACACATATACCCAGACTCTACTTTCCTGGGCCCCTCGATATCCTCCTGCCTTCTTCCTTACTCTTTTAATACCATCATTTTCTCTACTCTCTTCGTGTCTCTCCCGCAAGAGGGAACCTACTTCTACAGCCCTCTACATTTTAGTACCTTTTGTATTCTCTTCGAGGCGCACGCTCCAGTGCAATCTACGATTGCTCCTGTCTTCTTCCTCTTCATCGTTCTCTTCATCGTCATTCTCTAGTCTTTCTACATTTTCTATCTATCCTTAGACTTCTATACTCTCTCGTCATCGTTCATTCTCCAAAGAACGATCACTGTAACTCCACAAGAGTAGCGTATACAATCTTATCCATTTCACTGGGGCCATATGCAATAAGCTGATTCTCTTCCGACGTATATATCGCGAGTACGTCTAGATGGAGCCACCGATATCACGATACGCACGGTACAAATTATTCCAGAAACCTTTTCATTGTCATTTTCCAATTGACGTTAGCCAAATATTTGTATCTTTAAACATACGCATCATTGCTTTGATGGGTCCCATAAATTTAGACAATCTTATATCGTATTTTTTCAAATAAAATATATGTATCGTAATCTTAAACATTTTTTCATTGCTCTCCGCACCATTATGGCGCATTGTATAATCCGCAGTGTTATATAGGCAGTCACTTACGGAATTCGGCAATCAGTTAGGCATTCAGCGCTAGCATACCAAACTGACCGTTATAAATTGCCAGCGTAACACGAGAATATCTGACCGTGCCTTTTTTTTACCTTTTTCTCATCTTTTTAAAACCTGACATCCATCTAGACGGATAGATCGGAATGTGTTTGTCGCGGCGCTGACATTCTACGCGGTGGCTTTTGTTATTTGGACATTGGGAAGGACAGTTGAAATTCTTTCATGAGAATCCGAGCCTGCGGATACTCTGGACAGCGTCTGCGAGAGAAAACACGTCCGGAAATGGCCTCTGGAATATTTTCCTCTAGAGGGATGAAGCACTGGTTTGATGGAAGGGATGAAGAGGTGACAGATAACAAGGAGGGCAAGGATGGAAGGAGAGAAAAAACGAGGAGGATGAATGCTGCGAGAGCGAGCGCGCGCGCAAGAGAGAGAGAGAGAGAAAGATGGGAGACAGGATCTTTTTCCGCGAGGCGAGCGAACCGGCTCAACCACGATAGCATCTGTGAGTCCCACAATAATAGTGGACCGAGAAATATGCGCGCGAGAGGCCTCCGAGTTTCACATGTAGCAAGGGAGACCTGGGGGCCTTCTCTTAGATGATCAGAGACATGCTGATGGGCCCATGGGCCCAGAAATTCCAACAAGGACGGGGCATAATGCGCGACTCAAGGTCGGCTCTACTACCATCCGAGATGGGACCACTGCAGGGTCGTATCGTGACCTCCAACAGGCCCTGTTCATTCCCTCCATACGATACCCCAATAGCGTATCAAGGAATTCGAAGCACCCCAGCGTCACTGTTTCATTAAAAAAATTTGTGATGCTTTAAAAAAAAAATATCGTGTCAAAAGAAATATGATAAATCATTATATCTTTGATTATTATATTTTACTGCGTTAACATTGTTACATTTGAAAGTTTATATACATATATTCTTCAGCTTGCATCCTCGCGCTCTCTTACGCTTTCCGTTTATCAATTCGACATCAACGAATTTATTTGCCTTCTTGGGAATCCTTAGGATGGCAAGGAGGGAGCGTGGCTCGTTGTTACGGTCCTGCGGGTCCTGAGATGAGGCCGGCCCGCCTTTTTACGCGAGGAAAGAAAGAGCCAGAGTCCTGAGAGGGAGGGAACGATGCTCATGAAAGAGTCAGGAGAGAGAAGGCAAGGAAGAAACCAAGAGAGAACAAGAGAGAGAGAGAGAAAACAAGAATGAGAGAGATCCAGGCGAAGAGAAGGTGTAGCAGGAGGAATAAGAGAAGCTGTAGAAGGTGGAGGACCAGAGCGTAGTAGGTAGAAAAGAAGGTTATGGAGTAGGAGAAGGTAGAGACCGGGCGCGCAAGAAGCTAAGAGAAGACGAAGAGAAAGGCAAAGGAAGAGAGCGAGAGAGAAAGAGGGAAGGTAGAGAGAAAAAAGGGAAAAAGGGGGATCCCTTAAAAATTGAGCCTCGAAGGTGGGGATCGGAATTTCGGGCCCGTACCCGGCCAGTCTGGAGGAGGCCTTCGTGAAGATGAGGTGATCCCAAGGAAGATCCTAAGCCGGTATGGACCGACAGTACACTCTGTGTGTCCTCGTACCAGCCCAGCAGTATCGTACCTATGTCGACAATTATAATAACCTGCAACATCATCAATTGCTTCATCAACATCAGCAACAATTGCAACTCCAGCAACAACACGTACAACAAGCACATCAACAGCAGATTTACGAGAATACCGTGTCCCAGTATCAGATGAGGATGTGCTATCATAACGATTACGAGAACGATGAGCAAATTCAGCGATTTTACTGGGAGCAGTGTTACCGGCGTGACAACAATGACGCCACTGCGTACTACTATTGCGAATATGTAAGGATTATGAATCCGTACATATAATAAATTATAGTATGAAATGCACTGGCTAAGCTCTTGAAGGATATTGGATTTTACATAGGAATTGTTTGTGAATCATTTTCGAAACATAATTGTGATCATCGCGACTGTGAAATATTTGTAAGAATTTTATCAGGGACTTTATATCGGTCCATGGCTGGATTCTGTTTTGTGGTATACAAAAACGAGAGCTTCTAAATGATAGTGATTTTCGTTCGTGTTGGTGACGCATAATCTTTTTGTGATTATCCTAATTAACTTGTGGGTGATGATTTCTGTTTTAGGCGAAGAAGGAAATTTACGATGTGAAACAGCAGAGGCTCTGTTTGGCTCAGGATGAGTACAATCATCTTAACAATGCCCTTACAACTCTTGGCGCATCTCGCACCAGTTGTGAGTATTTTTCATGAATTTTATATCGAGAGAGTAACTGTTGGTTTATTTTTATAATGAATTTTTATTCCGTTTCTCTTCTTCAGTGTGTTCGAGCTCGAGTTCCTTGAGCACCAAGTATGATCCGGATCTGCTGAAATCCGACGTGGCTTTAGCCAGAAGTCGGGTGTCCAGATTGAAGCGGGAACTGGAGCAGATACGTGCTGAGATGAACTGCACGCAAAGAGGAGTTGACACCTTAGCCAGGTACGCGATCCTTTCAATGACACTTCTTGACGATTGTCAAGCAAACACTCTGTTTGAATATTTATTAATAATTATTATTCGTTAACAGCGTGGAACAAAAACTTAGTGCTCATCATGGCGGCTGCTACAACATTACCGAAGCTCAGGCCATCATGACGGAACTTCGTAACATCCAGAAGTCCTTGAGTTCTGGTGAGAAGGAGAAGGCTGAGTTGATGCAATCCCTGGCACAGTTGAAAGACGAGTTGACGAGGCTTCAACTGTGCGAGGGAAGTCCTGAAGCCAGCACTCTGAGCCTACCCCAGGAGAAACTAAGCACAGCCTCTCAGACTGATCTTTCCGGAGAGCTGGTGCCAATTGGTACGAGGTTAGCTGAGATGGCGAGGATGAGGCTGCAGTATGATGAAGCCCGCAAGAGGATACAGCATATTCAGCAACAGTTGGCCGATCTGGAGGAAAAAGTCACACCAGGACAGACCGAAAGTGATAAGGACAAGTTGCTCCTGTTTCAAGAAAAGGAACAGCTTTTACGTGAACTGCGCAGTATCACCCCAAGGACTAGGACGCAACAGGACATGAAGAAGATTCAGTGCGAGATCAGGAGGCTCGAGCAGGATCTGAACAACGCCCTGGAACTTTCTAATAAGACTATTACCGATAGAGTGCGTCTACATGAAGAGAAGCAATTATTGCTTCAGCAGCTCAGGGATGCTCTACGTTCCATGGCCATGCTGGAGGGACAGCTCAAGACACTTAGTGCCAGTACGCTCTCTGTGAGCAGTAGTTCCAGTTTAGGAAGTCTCAGTACAACAAGCAGTAAAGGTTCCTTGAGCTCAGGATTGAGCTTCACTGATATCTATGGTGGACCTCAGTGTCTTGGGCCTGTTCAGCAAGAGAGACCAGTAGACATGGTAGATCTTCATAGAAGAGTCGAGAGACTGTTGAGAGGATCAGAACAAAATCTGGGTAATCTGGGTACACCATCACCTGGAAGATCACAACCCAGCTTGTCGCCAAGATCTAGTTTATCTAGTGTGAGTCCACCAGTGTCACCCTTGTACGAAAACGCCCCAATGGGTCCACCGCCAGCGTACGAACAGGTGGAGATGCAAAGGCGACAACAGAGACTCCTTGCCTCCACATCACCACTAGACAGAAATCAGCTGGAAGACAAACTGGCTGAACTTCGACTTAGTCAACAAGCCATCCAAGAACAGTTATCAGCAAATTCGGAGCATTTGAAGCTCAGTCCTCAACCACCAATCGAATTACAATCTGGAAATATGTCCCAGGGTAGCGGCCTTGGTAGGCCAGCAATGCCATTGCCTCAAGAACCACCGTTATCACCTATAAGTGAAACTCCACCTCCAATGGGAATCAGGTCGCGAGCAAGTAGTTCCGGTACGAATACTAGATCCGTATCAGCCGCAGTATCCGACGAAAGTGTCGCGGGTGATTCCGGCGTTTTTGAAGCATCTAACAGAAGACGGTTATCCGGCTTGCTCGGTGCGGATCCTCTGGCTCTTGGAGAGATGAACCTTGAAACTGCCCAGGTGCAAATAAAGCTCAGGTAAATTTCGAAATATCCTTATACACTCTTTCAGTGCTCAAACACAACACGTTTCATTGTCTCATACTAATCTTCTTCTTCTTCTTCAGGTATTCCGTGAGCGACGGGCTCCTTCACGTCGGCATTGAACGTGCCAGGAACCTGGCCGCTCTCTTCATACCGGATAATACTCAAGTGTGAGTACTGTCTCATATCTATTCGTTTCGAATGAGTTTTATTAACGACTGTGCCTTCGTTGTCGACCTGGATGGTGAAAGTGCGTCGTGTGGGATGTCGATGGCGGCTTCCTAGGTAGCACTTTGACGCTCTCCCTTTGGCATGACCGCCCAAGGAACGTAGACACGTTAATTCCACTCGCGCCTGTTACGTCATTATTTTAAGTCAAATGCCGTCTCTCTCTCTCTCTCTCTCTCTGAGAGACTGCCGTCGCCGTACACGCGCGCCTTACATACAACGTAGTAGTACGCATACATGGACGATTGATTTGGCGAAGGCATAGCTCGTCGGCCGCTCATAACTCGTCGCATACAAATTGTTAAATTAAAAAAATTCAACGAACTCGTATCTTTTTCAAACGGACACGTAACTTCAACATCATTCGCTGCATACTTTTTTATTGTCAATATCAAAGTCCACGCGCTTGCTTATGTTAATGTAAATATTATTTTGTAATATCACAAAAACGCTAGATACTCCCTGCGGAGCGTTAAGGAAGTTGTAAAATATTTTTTCAAATGTTCTTTGTTTTCATTGACATTTTATGGGTTTTTCATTAAAACAAGGAAATGCCAGTATGCCTTTTGGTGTACTTCGTCCCACGCGCATATTATGGGTCGGAATAATTTATTAGCGAAATCAATGGGTGACATCATTTCTATTTATTTCGTGCCGCGGCTACGGAAAGTTGATGGTAAACGTATCTGAAATTGGAATGCAATTATGAAATCGCGCGTTTGGATCAATGACCAGCGGGTTCCGTAAAGCACGGTTTTCATTGCGTAATCGATTATCGCCGATTCCGTCTGTCATTAGAGGCTTATAACCGCTTGAGAATTTATTCGTTGGGTCATTCTATAAAAAGGGGACTGTGAATTCGTGATAAGGGCAGCTGCATCGTGGGATACTGCCGATAAATATCTCCGTGGGCATTGATTAATGCATTTCTTAAAGGATTCCTTCCATTACACATAGATCAGAGAGTAAATAGTATACGGAGTAAACGTTGGCCCAAGAAACCTCTCACTTTTCCTTCTACAGAAATCATGCTAATAAACATTTCATGTGTTTCTCATATTTTTCAGATACATCAAGGCGGCTCTTTTACCTATGCAGCCTCCCGTTAATCACATGTGCTGTACCAAACCAGTAACAGATCTACGTAAACCCACCTTCGGTGAGACATTCCCCATCGCAGTGCCTCTGAATAAACTTTACACGAAAACTTTACAAGTTAATGTATGGTGCACGGGTGGCGAGTCTGAGGAGTGCTTGGTAAGTCAAGGGACGATGATAAGAATGATAACGTAGAGTGATTTGTTTAATTGGATATTAATCATATTACTTTTTAATATAGGGTTCAGCCCAAGTCTCCCTCGCAGACTTCAGTCCCGAATCTCCAAGCGTCAAATGGTACAACATCTTATCGTTCCGCTTCATGCAGCCATCGACCTCGGATACTCCTAGTACCAGCAATAGCGTGACTTCCGGTAAACATGCGAAGCACGATAAGCAGGAATCCGATGTCTCTATGTATCGAGGTGCCCAGACACAAAACACCAAGGAGGAGAGCAGCGACGAGAGCACGATAATTAGCTCTCAGACGTCAACACTGACTAGAAATCAAGGATGTGAAGAACTGCAGACTGCGGTGTCGCTCCGACTCGAAGAACTGGCGAATTGTTTGGGTAGTCCTGAGGAGGAGGATGAGGATGGTGATAGTGACAGTGGCAGCGAGGATAGCGACGAGGAAGGTATAATCGTCGAGTTCATGATGGAGGACAATGTGCTCGAGGATGTTTTGGAACACGAGGTCAGTACCGTAGTTTAGTTTTAATTAAAGCGTAAGAGAATTCTTATTATTCTTATATACGTTTTGTGTAATAGGAAGATGAGGAACTCGCCGAAGAGGAAAATCAAACGCAGGATAAAGAGACCAACACGGAATGTATATTTATCCCGGAACAGGGTAAGCAGAGAAAGTTGTCAGCTGCTGGCGTGGTACCCGGTGCGATTCACGATGACAAGAATTCCATCGTCATCAAGAGAAGTCAGACGTTCTCGCCGAGCGCAGCGGTCAGCAGGAATCATTATATCTGTCGAGTGAGTTCAGTTTATCGGAGAAACTGTTATTGTATTTCGAGCGACAATATATATTTATATTCCATTTTTTTGCAGCTAAATCGTAGCGACAGCGACAGTAGTATGCCACTGTACCGTCGGGGTGGACCCTTCCAGAGAAATTCCGTGGAGCGTCGTTCCCTTCGGTGGAGACGACCCTCTTCGGCTCTTAGCTGTAAAACAGCGTCGAAGAAGTCGACCCACTTGCCACCAACGGCGAGGACGTCCCTGGACCTGGAGCTTGACTTGCAGGCTCAGCATGCACGGTTGAACAACCTCCACGACGAGTTGAGCAGATTGCGAGACCTAAAGCAGAGGCTGGAACAGGCACGCGAGAATGGGAGCAGTGACTTGGCCAGTTGGCTCTTGGAGGATCACAAATTCCAGTCGCTAATGGCGCAGGCTGAGAGCGGCAAGAATGGAAAAAGCGCCGAGGACAAGAAGGTCGAGAAGATGCTGAAAAAGACCTCTAAGGAAATTTATAAGCTTCGGAAGACCAAGGCCGGAAAGGGAAAGCCTGACATTATATCCTTCAAGTAAGTTGAGAGACCGTAACTTTGTTCTTAAACCGGAAGTCAAGGAGCCGTCATTTTATTTCTGTAGCTTATACAGATTATTTCATTCAATACAATCTTTATTTCAACGTCTATCTTCTTCGTTTTCAGAGAAAAAATGGCTTTCTTCACAAGAGTCAATCTGAACGTGCCTGTACTTCCACCGGAAGACACGCCAGAGAGCGCCACCAGTAATCCGGTTTCCCAGCACAGAAGACATGCCTCCGAACCAGTCAGCAGTCAGTCAGCAATAGCACCTAGATTGCAGCCTGCGACGAACTGCTCATCCAACAGTGCACTATCGGGTAGTGCGAACACGAGGACAAATAGTGTCGAGGGTAGTAAAGTTATAAGTGTGACCACCAGTAACTGTGCGGACCTCTGTACGAACAGTGTGAACTCTGTGAACGTGACGTCGGAGAGCAAATCCAGTAAACATACGAGAGACAGCAATAGTGTCGTTATACCGGAAGAGGATTCAAAAGGTTCAAAAGCGATAGAGGATAACGGTGAACCTAAGAGGTACGAGTACGTGGTGGACAGAGTGCTCGGTGTCGAGGTTTAAGAGAAAACAAAAAAATAATAATAATCAGGGAAAGGGGAAAAAAAAACAAAAACATATACTGGTTTGCTTGTTCAGACCTTTGTTATATCGAGTGCCAATCAGATTCTATTCTATTCATGATTGATTGACGAGTTAATACGTAAATAAGTTAGGTGACATGTATTATACATAACACCAAACCGTATTCATTATCTATGTCGCACTGTTACTCATTATTCACAGATTTAACTTTGGCAATGCTGAAACCTTTGTTCAATCGTCTCCCGTTATTCCCTAATTACGGCAATCAGGATGCACTAGATAATTAATCAGAGCGACAGTCCTCCCCACCCTACCTGCTCCCTGTTGTTTATAGGTATATGCGCCAGCGTAAATTATTTAATTCCACGATCGATTACCTTATTTAATTATTTTAATTCACGGCTCTTTTGCACCGTGCGTGTCGCGGATAGATTCTGACCCGTGTGTGTATTTCTCTTCCGTTATCTGTGTCTTTTTTTAAATTTCTTTTCTTCTTTCTTTCGTATATATATTTCGTATATGTAATAAAAAAAAAGAGGAAAGGAAAGAACCGAGACGCACGACCCACCGAGCAGCTGGTCTGCGATTCAAATGAATGTTACGTTACGTTTGCGTTTTTGGATTTTCTGATCCTTTCCTTTTTTTTTTTTTTCTTTGGACTCACCCTCGTACGTGCGGTGTATTGCGCAATATGCCTGCGCACCTAGCTACCGATTACGCGAGGGAACGGTGTAGGAGGATGGTTTTTTTTTTTCTCGAAGTGCCTTTTTATATTCGGTGCTGCCTTGTACGACGGAGACTCTTAGGATTCTTGGAAGTAAAATCAGATGGGAAAACTAAGTTTCATGACGTATTTTCAAATTTGAATAATTAACGTTTGGCAGCATCGAACAAACGTTTGCATTCGATCCAACTGCCTGAAACGCTACAAGACACAACGATAGGAAGAAAGACGCTATGCTCCTGGTGATAGAGCGTTGCGAATGTAATTCCAAAATGCAGATCTGAATTCTCAAAGGGAACGAGATGAGATAAAAACAAAAACAAAAATAGAGCAACGCCACGCGAAGGAGATAAAAATGAAGCTGATAGAAAAATAGAGTGTGTGAGAGAGAAAGAGAGAGTGAGTGAGTGAAAGCGTGAGAGAAACAAAGAGGGAGCAAGGAAAACGCCTATATTTTAATATAACTGTTAAACAATTTAAATGTTAAATGGTAAAGCCGACTGACTGAATACCGATTGTAATACACTTGTTAGTTCTAATCTAATCCTTTTTTTTTTGTAAACTGTTAACTTTTTGATAGTCTTGTTATTACTAGGTCATTTGACGTCTCGCAGACCAATATCCATGGCTCGTAATACCAGAGGAGGCAAGGACAAGAAAAAGAAAAAAAAAATTACTTAATTGGAGCTTTCAAGTCTCTGGGTTCAAACTGTAAGCACTATAAAGATCTAGCGAACATTTAATTCCCGTGGAAGCTTCGATGTCCACGAGATGTCAAACCTCCAGTTTTCTCTAAGTATTCGTTACGGTAATTGTTAAAGGAAAACTAGAAAGAAAAAAAAAATACTCAGCCCCTGAGCAGAGCTCGACTATACCTGTCCGAACCAAGGGAATTGTGTAATGTTAAGAAGCAAAAACAAAATTAAACGGCAGACAGAAGCAGGAAGTGTCAACGGTACATGAATCGTTCGTAGATAAAAACAATATGCAAATACGTACACAGTGCGAGTGTTGTGCGATTAAACGAAAGATACAAAAAAAAATGGAAATTCACAGGAACCCTAAATTATTCTATACACTAGCATACTCGTTACCAGTATATCGTTGAACGGGAAGCTTCCGGACGTTGCATGAAAAATGGTGAAAAAGAAACGAAACAACATCCGCAAAATATCGGCATCGTCGTTCGGGAGTTGACGCCGCGCTGGCATCGAATCGAAATTCACTGCGATTCGCTCTCGGCACAAGAACTCATCCCAGTACTAAGAAAAATATTATGCCTTACTACGTTCACGGTAGTTAGGTAGTGTCTAGTAGCGAGTAAAGATTGTTGAAAAAAAATAGTATAATAAAATTGAAATTTTTTTTTGAGCGGGTGGCAGGGAGGGAAAGTTTTTTTTTTTTATAAATAACGGATAAGAGTAAAAATTGCGAGAGAAGTAGCAGCACCACTCCCCCCCTTTGTACATAAGTTTGTAAATATGCATCTAACGAGTATATCGAATGAATATATATATAATAAATAGTCTAGTGTTAAACGTGTAACAAAATTACGTGCGCATACACACGAGGAGAGTGTCGCGAGAGTGAGTGTGAGTGAGTGAAAAGCAAAAGAGAGAGAGCGAGAGAGACAAGATGAGAAAAATGAAGAAAAAAGCAGACGACTCGTATACTACATTAATAATATTAATAATAATGAGAATATAAAATTCTCGTGTGTATAAAGTACTATTATACCGGGTAGCCCGTGTCCTGTTCATATTAAAAAAAAAAATCGTCTTCATACGAGGTACCGACTACGACTATGTATTATTAATGTTATATTATGTATTATTGCTACAGCATACCGTATTACTATCGAGAAGTAAATATGATAATTTGATAAAAAATTAAACGTACACACAGACCACAATATTTACACGAAGTGAGTGCAGGAGACACAACGTGGTTCCACATAGACACACATGCTTTGTAAGTAATGGTTCGTATGATAACGATTAAAAAAAAAGTACAATATAAATTTGCCTTATTATTTCGATCGCATTCAAAATCGTTCCTTATTGCATTTTTTACCTAAGATTTTTACACCACCGAATCACGTGCGCCGAATGGCTAAAGACAAATGTCTACTGCGCATGCGCGTCCGCCATTACTCTATCCCCACTCTTGCCATGCACATGTGCCCCACTATCTTATCAGAACCTTATCGTGGACTCTTGGTGGGGATAACGTATCCTGAAAACCTTCATAGGGATCCTGATGAGTTGATCAGTCGAGCAAAGCGCGCACACCGCGATGCTTTGCTGTCTTCAGCATAGTGTGACTTTTATTCGACTTGGATTATTATCATTAGCAGTTGCAGTGCTCGTTCAGGAGTTCCTTACAGAGGCAGCCCTGCCACCTGGTGCAGGTTAGTCACTCTTTAACTGCTTCGTTCATTCGGTCGATAAATGGCCGCTTTTTAACACTGTTATTGTACCTGAATGTACTGTAACGATAATAAGGGTTACGTTAGGCCGGTGTAACGGGGTGGCTTTTGTACAGCGCGACACAGAACAACCACTGCTTCTTTACTTTACCTTACTTGCTACCTTCACTAGGGTGGGAAAATGCAGGGTGGGTAACACGTGTATTAGTAGATCACTAGGACATCTTATTGACTATTATGAACCATACTTTTACTGGCCTTATTATCGATTTGTATACTTTTTATTTTACTGTTCTTTTTTCCTTTATTTTTTCCCCTTCATCAAACGCACGTGGCTTCTCGTTACGTATGAATAGAACAATGAATAGGTAATTACAATCTGGTCTTATTGGAATTCTTTTAATATTCAGGCGTGATAGGTGTAACGGATTTTTTGGAATTATCTCCTCAATATTCTTGTATAACGTAATTCTTTCTTTTTATTCTCTTTTTCTCGAACCTCTCGCGGTTCGTCCCACGGAAGAAATTTCATTTTCTACCTGAATTGTCTGCAGACACGCAATCCGCCTTTCTCATGTCTTGTCGCGACGCTTCGCTATAATTCCTTGCCTGTAAACCTTCAGGCTTCCTTTCCTATATGTATACCATGTCGAACCTATGTATATACTCCTTGAACGCTTAAGCTTTAATTTGAAGTACACATTGAGAGGCCGGAAGCGTGTTCAGAACTTGACGCTAGACTAAGGAGTCAACCTAAGTAATTCAGCACATGCAGGGTGTTACGTGATCGATACGTTTATCTACACGCTCGTTTATTCGCAGGATTTTTACCTTAGAGTATTTTTCGCAAAAGTATTATGGTTTATTCAATTTTTTCATGTCTAAAGAAACACGTGAGTCTGTCGTCCGATTGGATGATGGATATTGTAAAGGTATTTATGGTAATTTTTGTGTCTCGTAGGAGATGGTGGAGAACGGGAATAGGGGATGCTTTTAATGATTCTTAAGAGAATTCGAAGGCGTTTTCTACCATTCACCATAGGAACTTACTTTTCTATCGATTTAACACTGCTATTTTAAGCTAAAAATACCTACGGTGGTGCTGCAGCGGACTTGCCTTATATTTTACGGGTTACTATAATACATGCGATTTTCATTTCGTATGAAACGATGATTTGAAATTTTATTGTTTTTTTTTTCTTTCTATTTTTATTATCAACGACACGTAATGGGACGTTTAGCCGCGGATTTGCGACGCTAGTAGATATATGTATGTGGGTACTTCCAGGACGCTTCCGGACCGGAAACGCAAACGAACCGTGGAACCAGGTCGTTCTGACACTGGTAACAAAAATACGTTCCGATGCATCATATTGAAATCATAACGAATTACTCAATTACGAATTGGCCAAATTAATTAATGAAAAAATTTAGTTTGATATTCGACTCACAAATAATTCGTGAATTACTTTTCGATTTAAGTATCTAATTAGCATTTTTCTTATTTCCTGTCAATTATTCGTGTTTTGTCAAAATTTGTTTAAAGTTTTCGATCGTGTCGATCACTATGCGCAAATCATTAACAAAAGATGACTCTATACGTGCTTTGTGATGCATTTGATGAAATCCTATGTAGGATCCCTTAGGATAATCGACTGGGTCACAATCATCATACCCAATGTGTCTCGAGCTAACTTCCGGTAGTCATTGGAGCATGAATATGACGCCAGTGTCCCATTGTGACGTTTCACGGAAATATGAAGTCCAATCACGAAACGAGTGTCATTGTGATGATCTTTGGTGTTGAAGGAAAGGAACGAAAAAGTAAAAAAAAAAAAATAATAACTAAAGCATTTTAAAAAATGACACGATGACTGTCGTGACTCGCATCATTAATTCATCCTTTCTTTAACATTGAACATCGTTCGCGTGTCGGAATTCTTTGGTGGCTGCGACTGGTACCGCCAACCATAAGTTTCCACCTTTTACCATCCTATTCGTATCTCCTCTGTTACGCACTCCGTCGATCAACGTTCAATTGCCGGATATCACGTGATTGCATGATATTCTTCGTCTTGGATTGAACGTTATTAAAGAAAAAAAATAACTAGGAACGCACATTTTCAAAACGTTGTACCGCTACTTCACTACACATTTGCGTCACTTTTGATTTTAGAGGACGAAGTTGTCCTGATAGAACATCTACCAGGAAGACGGGTCCACCTGCAGGACTTTTTTTGGACGGGTGCAGAAGACGCACCATCATGGCTGGATCCAGATCAGACTTTGACCCTCTACGAGACCAGGACTATTCATCATACAGCTACTGTTTATCTTCCTGATGACAGCAAGGAGGATCCTGGAAATATTGGTCCAGAGGATCCTGGATGTGTTTCTTGTATAGAACCTACACCAACGAATCCAGATGTCGATCAAGACATTGGAGTTCTTATTGGAGAAGATCCTGGACCCAGGTCAGTCATCGTCCTATTATGGTAGCGTGATGAGATCATCCATTTCATTTTGATCTTAGGTACTGGCTGCTGACTGTCTTGCGTGCTGGAGAAGCTGTACCACCTCGAATTGAATTGAGGCTGGCACGTTTGTACCGTGCTGCATTTTCTAGACAGCAACAGCGCCATCTTGGTCTTCTCTCTGCGGACGCGCGAATTCGTAGAGCTACCAGAAGACGTGCTCTCAGGGATAGAGCAGGTCTAAAGGTTGCGAAGGTTTTAGAGCTTTGTTATCACTCTTTGGAATATTATCAATATCGTTTCTTTTCTTTTCAGAGAAACGATACAAGAATTGAAATTTTAGTAACAAATAACATCAGTACGACCACTGAACCCGGTATTGCAACAACCGCGAAGATACTGGTTAAGGGGAAACACATGAGGGCAGTACGAATACCAAAAAATAGAACAATAATAGAGGATTTTGAAAATTTTAATAACAAAAGCATCTACGTGAATACCACTGTCAGTAAAGATAACAAAGAAAACTTTAGATCTAGATTAATCTTTGCAATGGAGACAAATAGCAACGATACTATTTTGGAGTCTGGCCCCCTCCTCGAGGAACGCAACGAAACCTCAGTGCCTTTTTATAGTTTAAATCAGTCCCAACAGAAGACTTCCGGTTCGCTTTACTCTCTCTTTTCTGCCGCTCAAGAGTACATATCCGGTCAGGCAAATCTTACCGATATTCTCAACGTTACCAAAGCCAAATTACGTATCCCAGATGTGGGTACAGTTCAAGTAAGAATGACAAACACGAGCGTAATCGAAGGTGGCGCCACTAGATTAATATATTCAGTGCATCTGGGAGGTAAACCAGTACCGGCTGCAACAGCTGCCAAGGATATGGCACTCTTATCAGAACAAGAAGTGGCCATTGAATTGGGAGCACCGGTGATCATTCAGAGCGAACGTGAGTTTTTTTGATAAATATTTTAAGATATTTTTTTTTAAACAGAGTAATTATTTCTCTTTGGATGCTTGAATGTTGTAGCTTTCTTAAAGGAGACGGTTCCTTTGGCCTTATCTAGAAAACGTGATATCTGGTTACTAGTTGGCGCTGCAGGCGCCGGTATCATCCTTCTAGCCTTTGTCTTAACCGGTTTACTTCTTGCTGCTAAACGGAAACGGGCTCATAGTGCTGTTTCTGTACCACCGCCACAGAGTATCCTGAAGAAGGATCGCGAGTATACATCCACTACACCTGGACTGGATAACACAGGCTATACCTCAGAAACTGAAGCCAGGGTACGTGAAATTTATTGATTCGAAGGACTCTTTCCTGCATTCGTGGGGTGGTGCGTGCCTAAATCTAGTCAGACAGGAAGTCGGGACAGTAGTTAGTATAGGTAATAATTTCATGCAAATGAGATCAGAGCTGGTTGACTCATCAATTAAATCAAATTCTCATTACTAAAATGTGATCATTGACGACAATATGTGGCCGATACCAGGACGATATCGATTATAACAAGTGTACCCCTTCCAATCTTGTAAAATGTTACTTCTTTGTTGATAGACCGATGGTACCAGTCGTAGACAAACTCCTGGAGGAAGCTTGTCGAGGAGCCCCATTACTTCAGGTACCCCAGAGAGTGTCCTGGCAGAGGTACACGACATCTCTAGTGACAACGAAGAGGATCTTCGAAGAAGTAGTCCACCTTGGAGGGAGGAAGAATATCCTGGAAAAAAGAAGCTGATGTATTTCTTTTGAATGGATATAATTCGCATTTTGATAATATTTTTCGATCGATCTCTTCATCTCTTTTTTCTTTGAAGATCTGGACGTCGTAGAGTAACCAGGACGAATGCCATTGATCCTCCTAAGACTCCGGACTCTATGGATACTGTAGCCGAGAATTTGGAAGCCCTGGAGTCCCTGGAAAATGGTTATGCGCCGAGGGATGAAGTCACTACGTCACCACATTCTTATTTATCCATGCCATCGTGTAAGCAGTTTCCTCGAATGAGGAGCGTGGAGCCATTATCCAGAGTCCTGGAGCCAGTCGTGGTGAGAATTAAATAATAAACGTTGATCGAATGTAATTTTTCTTAATGATACATTTTATAGATGCTACAATAATATTGATTATAGGTAAGGCATCTTGATTTGGAATTAGATTCTCCGGAGCCACGAAGAAAAGGACACATAAATTCCAAAAACAACGATCAGTTCCTGACAAGAACTCCTAGTGCCGTTAATGATCCTGGTGTGGTGGGTCCTATCGTCTGGGACTTACGCAGACAAAAAGCCATAGAAGGTAATAAGCATTGTATTTCATGAACAATACCGCTAAGCTAATATTCTGGAAAGATCAGTGTTCCTGCTATGGTGCGATTTCTCAAAAGAGCTAAACTGTTGGCAGACACCACGTCGGAAACCGATCCCGAACCTGCCATTATACCGGGTCCTGTGGGACGCGCCAGACGTAGGCTCCATGAACTCCTGGAGGACTCCTTCAGCCTCTTTGGGAGCAGAGATGCCAAACCGAAAGAAGAGAATTACCAACGTGCCTCAGCAGGAGCAATTCATGCTACGGATAATCTCACGGTATTTTCGGAAATCAGAGGTCGCTCCGCACACGTCAGGTAAGTTCCATATAAAATGTAGATTCTATTCCCGCTCTTGTTTCTTCCCGTTTTTATGGGAATCTATTTCAAACAATAGCCCAGTCGCCACCCCGACATCAGAAGTAAGAACACGACCCAGAACATCCTTACCTAGACCATGCTTGGAAGAGACTATACCAGAAACTGGAAACTCTGGACCTCATCCTCGTGGTGCGTGGGGCTCCAGGCCACTGAGCGCTGGGCCCTTTCATAGACCGAATCTACCTGAAGTAGATACTCTTCGCGTTCTGGCAGATCCTTCACTTCCGCCGGAAGATCCTGCCGTGCCACTTATAGCGGCCATCAAAAAAGAACTTGAAAAATTTTCACCTTGAACAGCTGGTTTTTAATTTGGCAAAGGTTTTTGGTTTTTATTTATCTACTTTTTTTTTAATTACTCTGACGAAAAAAAAACTTAAATACTCAGCAATATACATTGTGCCACTGTGTTTAAGATTAAGCAGCGATATAATACTCAATCATTAGACATTTTCATCACTGTAAATACAGCGATCATACGTCATCACTGTAAATACAGCGTTTTGGAATCGAGCCTTTACTCTTCGTTGTTTTGTTTCTGTAATAGCCATTTTTTTATTGATACCTACAATCTAGATACTAATTCCGTCCATCGATAACCGATCTTCAGAAGAATCGACTTATCGCTTAATTTGTATTAATGCCTGTGTAATTTTTAATGAAGCATAAATATTCGTTATTGTTTTGTATCTTTAATGACTTTTATGATATTATATAAAAAGAGTTTAATTGTACGGACGAGTTTCGTTTTTTCTGCGTCACGCATTACACTGACCATAAACAGACCCAGTCGAATTTTGATTTTCTTATTTTTCCTTGAAGCCAATACGTAGCTTCAGTATTTGCTGTGAATGTTTTGCTAATTAAAATTTCATTTCTAAATATGTCGCAGCAACCATCCGATTTAAATTTGGATAACGAGGAGGATCGAGATGACACAAACGACATTAACCCTCTAATATCGAAAATATCCATCGATTCAGTAAATGAAATTCTCTCGGTAGAAGACATTGCGAATGGTGTATTGGCTAGGTACACTATTTCACAATTTCAAACAGTATTTTACGTCCTAATGTCTATTTCTGTTGTGATTGAAGAATTTTTAACGATAACCCGGATTTTCCACCTAACCTAACCTCTCGAGAAAGTCCAATTCGCAAAAGGGCGTAAGTCCAAAACGACAAACTTATTTGTATCCGATTATATATTTTTCTTTAAATTCTATAAAAATCAATTGCTTTAAGACTTTTCACTGAAGATTTAAATTCGAGTGCCGGACGCGTCTTTGCAAAAACTCCAGTTAACCGATCGCCACGTCTGGGTCGACAGGTACAAAGTAAAAATTCAAATTCATTACTGACAAACGAAAATTAAAGTTAACTTTTGCCATAGCTATTTATGCCCTCGTCTTCTGGTCAAACAAGTCCCATTAAATACAGGCATAAATCTCCAACGAGTCGTCCTCATTCGCCACATTCGCCATTAATCAAAGATGGCATCTTGAATTGGAATGCCAATAATTCTATACGAAAAACTCGATCAAGCGCACTGCCTGCAAGTACGTGCTAATATTACACAGAGCAATTAATTGCATCGAATCGATATCGATTAATTAATTATTACGTATCTATTTTGGAAATAATGATTAATCATCTGTAGTAATAAATACTTCTTGGCCGAGAACCGGAACGGCTTCTACTCCTGATTTAAAAGTTGATCATCATGGAGTCATTATAGAGACTGTGCCACAGGAAACCAGAAGAGATAATATTCGAAGGATCTTTTTGACACGTTCCATGTGCTACTACAACTTCCGGCTTGTACACGATATTCTCAATAGTATTGTCCTGGTAAGAGTTAAAATGCTCTAATAATGCATCTTTGATTAATTAATGTTTATCAGGTTGCAGGTCTTGTTTATTTGGTAACGGCAATCGCATTGGCAGTGCACAAAAATACTGTTTTGATAGTATTGGATTTTATTGTTTATCAATCGTCGTTAATGTCTTTATTTATTGTTGCTGTGTCCCTTCTGATTTTGTCACTGAGTGGTCTGTGTCTGCTGGGAAATGGACCAAGAAAAATTGTCGCAGTTAGTGAAAAACTGATTTTTTTAACCCAGAATTTGTTTTAATTTCAAATTTTCACAGCATTCTGCATCCTCTTTTGCATTGGCAGTTATCTTGGTAACCCTGGCATTTGTACAGGCAAATTTAGAGATGCAAATTTTAATGAATGTCAAAAGTCACATGTTATCCACTATTCAGGTTAAACCGGAAATCACCGTTGACAATATTTGGAATTATTTTCAGCAGTCAGTAGGTTCATGTAAAAACAGTGCTGAAATATTACAATAATCTGTAAATTAATGTTAAAGTTCAAGTGTTGTGGTGTCCGTGGATATCTGGATTGGTGTCAGAGAATTAACAATAATTCAAAAGCAACATTTACCACTGCTGAAGAATTCTTAGGTTCCTTCACTTGCAAACTTCCCGAATCATGCTGCGAGGATGACAAGATACAGATGATAATACCCATGAAATTTAGGTATATTGATTTTATAAAAAAAAAAAAAAAAAAAAACAATGCAAAATGGGCAGAATAATGAAAAATAATTAACAGACATACCTCGTGCGTGGATTCACCGACACCATGGAATATTCATAGAGTGGGATGTCTATTTCCCGTTAAAGCAGAAATATCCTACTTGGGAAAACTTTATAGAATTATGAATTACAGCGTTTCCGTTGTCCTGGTAAATTTTTAGCGACGTCGCTAATTATCCTCGTGACGTTAATAAGGAAATATTTTATTTTCAGTTGTTAACCACAATCACCGGCATGATACTATTCGTCTACCTTTGAATCAAACTATACATAGAATGTACTAAAATGTTCAACAATAAATCACAAAAGACTTTCTAATAAGTATAATAATTTTAAAAGAATTTTCTTCACCTACGAGGTAGGAGCACGATGCAAATTCTACCAAAGAATGTTAAATGACGTGTGAAGTACAGCTAGTGACGTTAAAAAAGAACAAATTGTAATAAGTCCAATCATAAATAAATTCCTAGCGTCGTTCGACCGGCTAATGCCAATTCACCAAACACGGTAAATCCTGATAGAACGATCAAACTCCAGTTTCCACATTACTACACCACATACCAAGAAGTGTTCCTGTCTCTCGGCAAAATTACGTCTCTACACACGCGCCACGACGCTTTCTCACGTAACGACGCTGGGCGGTAGCGTTACGCGAAGCGCATAAATACCGGAGCGTCGATGCGAAAGACGCTAGTAAGAATCGAACCGCCGTGGGTCGCACAGCTGCTCGTTAGAATAACCGCGAAAAATCTGTTTGAATATATAAGAAAATTGTATAGTGACAGTGATACTCTTTTTTGCCACTACGCGTCTCTGCCCTCGTTAAAAATTACTTATTGACATTCGACGTTAAATATAATGACACAGTCAACAAGAAAAATGTGGCACTGCACTAGCTTCAAGTGTTTTATGCTGTGCGCACTGTTCACTTTAACTCTGGCCCAGGATATTCACTATCATGGCGATCAGGATGAATTTGTTTATCCTGGCGGGATAAGCAGAAGAATTCACAGGCAAGATGACAACCGGACTAGTTCCAAAAAGAAATATGACAATCTCACTGATTTGGCCGTAAGTACAATTATTTAATAAATATACTATGTACAGTAGTTGCATAAGTGTAATGTGCCTATGGATGTTTTGTTAGCGTGGTTTGTTATTGTTTCTGATTTAATTTTGCTTAATTTAACGCGGTCGTTGGTCGTTTATTAGATGGTAGATTATCGTGATTTTTATAATGACACTTTACTAATAGCTGCTTGTACTTTTTCATCTGACGTTGGTTACTTGGTTCTTGTTGAAGGACGTCTTTAATAATGTCGAGGATATTAAACAGGTAGCATACTGTTCACAGCTGTCGTATTCATCATTCACGGCATGATCTACAGTCGCGCGTCACCGTATAGAGAAATCAATTTTGCACCGTGACATTTGTGCAAACAATACTGTCATTTTCGTATACAGTGACGTATCAATGAAATTTGCTTTACATCCTATTATTATTTGTAATTATTATTGTTTGAACGTTATTGAACATCATTACGGATATTAGTTGCGGGTTTTCCACGTGATATCTAATATCGATAGCGTCACGTATGATTTCTATGTGATTAAACCGCGATAAATTGTATGTCGAAATTCACTTCTTCTTTTATATCGTTCAGCAGATTTCGGTTTTTATCTTGGGCAAATGCGAGAAATGCTTCTGATGATATTGATTATCTTTTTATTTGATCTGGAAGTTCCAATAGGAAAGTCGTGGGCTTCTGTCAAGGGAATTTATTATTGTGTAATTGATTCGTCATCGATTCAAAAAATTTGGAGCGTCATTAATAAAACATGAATATGTTTGTGTATATTGACCTTCTGCATCGGGGAATTTAAAATAAGCGGTTGCAGTGTGCGCATGCGCTGACAGACAAACAATTCGTTAGACATTCAATTTGAAATATTTATTACGAATTGAGACATTTTCATGGCGTTCTATCAATGTCGTTAAGTCGAAAATATTTTCTTTTACTTTCCTTAGCACCTATGTGAAAAGTTCTATACTGGGAAAGGAAAATTACGGGCATCGCACTTATTTATAGTAACACTTAGCTTCGTACCGCGAAATTTCAAAAGATGAAGAAGGAAAATTAGCGATCTTTGAAAATTAGCAAAATTCATTTAAGTGCATTAAATTCCTGGTCTGCATAATCATTCGAAGAATTTTACGCATTCTCCCTACAGGACGCGCGTCCTGCCATTTGGTCACGATGTGTCCGCCGTAGAATAAATATCCTTTCTGAGCAATTAATGTCGCTAATTAATCAGGTCATTGACGTATACACTCCAAGTAGAGAATACCGGGAATATTTCTGCTGTAATACCAAATCTGTCAGTGCTTTTTATAGATATAAAAAGAAAATGAAATGACAATTTAATTATAGTTAGACTAGGAGTTAAATTAAAATTACTCTTATTGATCTTTTGATTTCTACATGATACGCGTGGTTACGTTAGAAAGTAATTAAACTGAGTTTTATCAGCTGATCATTATCAATTACGAAGGAGAGATTGTTCTAAAAGAATGTAATGGAATACGGAGAATGCTTGACCCTTAGCTGAGTCTAAAATTAATTTTTCAATTAGTCACGCCGGAATTCACTGATCGATAGCTACTGTGATTCAGACGTGGATCGATACCAGGAACTTGGATCGTTGAGAATACCAATAACCACTCACCTTTATCTTTTTTTAAAAAAAAGACATATTAATTTTATTATTTATTGGGATTTTGCGGGTAGATAAATCAGGACTTGAATGTCAAAATTCACAGAAATTCTACATTGCACCTATTTACTAGAAAAATTCTTATCATTCATGATAATAGTATTACAATAAAAAGTGATTATTAAATATATCGAACGTGCAGAATCAGTAAACCGAGTATTTCCCTTATCATTCTTGTCAGTGGCTTTATCAGTTTACATAAAAAAAGACGTAAACGGGACGTCAAGTCTAAGCGTATGACAAATAAAATTTGTGCAATAAAAAATCGCGATAGCGAAGAAAAAAAACATTAATATTTACCAAGACTAACAGAAATGCGAAATTTTATTTTTATTGATTCAATTTAAAAATTGTTTTTCGCCATTCGCAAATTGATTCATACGAGTACAATTTTCTGTGAAAAACTCCAGGGAATCGTGTACCTGTCTTGCACGTATTTACAACAAAATGCACGGTAAAATGTCCACGTAATTTCGCAAGAGGGAGACGAACGTGCTGCGATAAAGCTGTACTTACTTGTATACGTATCATTGTGCCATTACAATGACGTAATGATTTTGACTCTGTCACGTAACTTGGCCGGAATTGCACGTATGGTATTTAAAAAAATGATGATCAATTGCACAATTGTTGGAATTAAATCACTTTTCCCTGATCAGGATAAGATTTCGAAAATGTCCAGATCAGTCTATACCTATGTTCGCTTACTGTTTCGCATAGTTTTTTTAATCAATATGGTATGACTAATAAGAATTACTAATAAAGAATTCTCATTTCCCACTTGCGGTTTGATGTATTATTTATTTATTCTAAACGATACAGTCTCACGATTCTCGAGCACGTATGTTTTCATATACAAAAACGCATTTATAATAATAATTAAAAGCTAACGTTAAATTCTTTGGCGCTTACTAATTTCAGAAGAATATTATGCTTTTTATTTTTTAAATCTAAATTTTATCATATATTGTAAATGAATGTTTCCTTTTCCTCAGAGAAGTATTCAAATCGCTAAGGATTTCAGTACCATGGAATCTGTCGAAGATATCCTTACTGCAGCAGGAGTCACAGAATCCGATATTACCGGTTTTGGTTTAAGCAGTAAGTAATAATAATAATGATTCGTCATTAACACCTCATCCGCCTTATGTCCCTCCGCATAACATTTCTTTATTTTGTTCTTAATTATATTCTTGCGAAAGAAAATCTAGTGTCTAATCTACCGGCTGATTATGAAAATCGGACATCTAGTTTTCTACCTTATTCACCACGACGTTCTACATATAAGTTATTGTGCCCGATAACTTAATGTTACAGCAGCTTAGAGTATCGATAGGACACCAGGTCTTTGGAAAAAATGGTATTCTCTTACCTAATCACGCATATGCTGTTTAATTTACGAGGAATTATCATATCAAGAAAGACTTGAATAGATGCGAAGAGTGATAATGAAAATACACAAAAAAAATATGTATACAGTCAACAAAAATTGATTTTTGGTATTTAACGGTATTTAATAACCGGTGACGGTACCAGTCCGCCAACTGAAAGAAGTAAAAAAAAAAAGTATAAAAAATAATGAAGACACACTAGTTTATCGCGTCTCCTTTTTTTGAAGTGCAAGTAAATACTCAAAGTTTGACTCAAACACGTTTTTCGAATTCTCGGGTTAAGTTGAGTTTGCATCTATTACCACCTTCGTAAATTAATAAGTGAATTAAGTAATTGAATACAAAATTTTTCTGACTGTCCACACCGGTTCCGATCTTATCAAAAACTAATCGATTGCCCACATATTGAGGAGTGAACGGATTGATTCCAGAATTTTGCATAATTAACTCGTCGGCAAGTGTTTTCAAAAAGAATTGACGTTCCTCAGAGAAATCCACGTGTCTCAAGTATCCACCAAAACTATTCAAATTCGGTACCAATCTGTTACCAATTTCATTGATCTCTTCAAGACTGGGTAATTTCGACTTTTGCTCGTCGTAAGACTTCACTTCGTGTATCTTCGATTCTGCTTTCACGAACTTTGCCGAACTCTTCTCAGGCATTATCGAATATGCAATCTGCAAACGGCAGGGTCTTGCCCAGGTGTGGAACGAATTCTTCTTTATAAATTTCTTACTAAATTGGATCACCCCATTGGCCTCTAAATACTTGACTGAACTTTGCTTGATAAGACCTGGACCATCACCCTGACCACGTTCCTCCTTCACACGAGTCCCAGCACATTCCTCGCGTTTGATCTTGTTGATATTATGCTCAATCTCCTCGATATTCGTAGAAGTGATTTCCAATTTGAAGAGAGCACTTAGATCATTCTCATCAAGGTCATAGGTAGACTCTTCATTTACATTAATCAAATGATCATCGTTATCATTAATTTGAAGCTTATCAAAATTTAATTCATTCTTTATCACAGATTCAGTGATGCATCCAATCTTGTCATCACTTCCGCTGCGAACATGAAATTACTATTTTATCCGATGTATCATTGATGTCTGGATTATGAAGTAAATGTAATATTTACCTATTGCGCTGCTTTTTGTTTCTATAT
The DNA here is from genome assembly GCA_031001745.1 of Hartigia nigra. Taxonomy (NCBI): domain Eukaryota; kingdom Metazoa; phylum Arthropoda; class Insecta; order Hymenoptera; family Cephidae; genus Hartigia; species Hartigia nigra. Next base: position 2,216,296 of record JARPRG010000374.1, read on the forward strand.
CCTATACTAGCCGTTGGCGTTATATTAGTAAACATATGGCGGGAATCGAATTTATGAGCTTTCATAAAAGCCGTTACGTTTGCTCTGCCCTTTATGGTTTCACCGAACCAATCCAGAATCACATCATCTGCCAAATGATCTTCCAATCCAGTAGCCAATCCATCTACCAATGCAAAGTAACTATTGGCGAATGATATAGCACGGGAATACTCGTCAGACATTTTTCCTTTCTGCTTTATCTGAAACACATTGAACACCCCTTATAATAGCCACGTTAGTAAGAGTCCCTAAAATTTGTTTTTTTTTTTTTTCTTTATTTAGGTAGAATCGGTGGCGTTGAACGATCCAAGGTCGAGACAGCCAGGAGCGCAGTGTGCATGCCGGAGATGCAGGTGGTAAAGCTGGTTGAAGATAATGATCCGACCAAAATTTATTTGCCATCGTGCACACGTGCCAAAAGATGCGGCGGATGCTGTACCCACAGTGCATTGTCTTGTCAACCGTCAAAAACGGAAGTGCGAAACGTTTTGGTACGTATCACGTTTCTATTGGCTTGTAACATAGAATTATACAAAAATAAAAAAATTTTTTTAGGTTCAAGTAAGAGATCAATTCTATAAGCTGATTGAAAAGATTGTAGTGCCTTTGGAAGAGCATACCGAGTGCAAATGCAACTGCATAGTCAAAGCTGAGGTAAAAACTCTCGAGTGTAGGAATAAATTGTACGGATCGATAATGTGAATTTTTTTTACGTAGCATTGCATTGATAAACATCGCTACGAGGAGGACGAATGCAGGTGCATCTGCAAGAATACAGACGAAGAGGAAAAATGCAGACGTGACAGTAGCACGAAATATTGGGACCCAGAAGCGTGCGTCTGTCGTTGTCTGAGGGTCGAAGAGTGCAGCACAGGATTATTCTTTGATCAAAATGCGTGCAGGTGCGCGCCTAAATGAGAAAATGGATTGATCCCGTTGTTGGCTTTTTGCAAGAAAAACTTTCCTACTGGTTTACGGGTTCTTTTCTCACCTTGTAAGACTTAAATAACACTCTTGCTTTATCTTCTCACTAAAGTAACTTTATCTTGTTGTCTTCTTGTCTCTCTATTGGGATCTCTCTTGTGGGCTTGCTGTTTATCCTTTGGATTCTGTGTGACTTAACCGTCCTAAGTCGTTTTTTTGGTGTGATGACAATTTTCATAATAGGGTGGGGGAAAACAAAAACATGCGAGACTTTAAAGTGTCCATGTCTCAAGGCCGCCTTCTGTGTTTCTCTGGTTTTCCTGATTTTTGTGTGTAAGGTGTTGGCGGGATGTTTTCTATGTTTGTATTTGTTTTTTTATTTTTAGAAACGTAACAAGGAAATACGGTATTTAGTAATTCAGCAATAACGTCACGAGGATAATTAGTGTACCCATAATTTTTTTTCTAGCTGCAAGGATATTCCAGGCAGACTATGGTTTGGTAATAGTAGAATAGGTATTTATCAGAGTCGACAGGATGGGAATAGCGGACATTTTTCACCTTCTGTTATTGTCGTCAGCCCTGAAGATCCTAGAAGAAAGCCTAAGGATGATCCGGAACCCAAGTGATTCTTATATGGCGGATATTAACATTCACGACATGTAAAATTGTGAAAAATTTCTATACCGAGCCAATGGACATGATTTTTGTTTTTACTCCTTAACGTTAATCGCACTTCTACAGATCCCAAGGGACCGATTGCCCATTGTGATGTTAGTATTTATTCATGCAAATGCAAGATGAAAACTATGAACAGTACTTACTGCTATTGTGTTTATACTTAAGACAGCGTATTTATACAACTCTTTATTAGGAACACCTTTTTCTTTTTTTTTTTTTTATTTGTTTAGTTATTGTCGACTGATAATGCTCGTGACTTTTGTATGCCGTCAACACGTGCTGTAGTCTTACGGCGACATACGATTGTGATAAGTGGGAGACTATCGGAACTTACCGTAAGACTGAAATTTGGTCGTGATTACGCCACTGATTAAAAACAGTCAGAAGGACATTTTACGCACAACATTTCTAGACTGTCAAACTCGTTTCGCAAACTATAGGACAGCTTAATAGGCAGTCAACCAGCGGCGTAGCCTCAACTAAAGTTTGACCTTGCTATAATGTACTATATACGTTTTATATGAGATACATGGGAATAAGTAATATAAATAGCGCAGCACCATCTAGTGGTGTAATTTTTCGTATTATAAACTCATTTCTTAGTCCTATGTATATTGTGTCCTTTACAACGACTTCATCATTAAAATGCACAATGTGTTGCGCACGGATGTATGCCAGTTTGCCTACATCCAGGTGCGCTTTCATGTAAATTATATCTCAAATTGGCTGTCGATCAATTAATTGGTGCCTATAAAGTTTTAGCTCCCTCTCGGAGCAGTTAAACTAATAGTGCCAATTAGAAAATTCAAAAAAGGAAACTCCTCATTGATAAAAATCGTGGAAATGCCTGATATTCAAAGGATTCTCTTTAACGAGCGCCTAAATTATTAGTAAAAGTAAGCGAATGTGTTAAACGCATTCAATAAATTTGTTATATACACGTAATTGTAAATTATTTTTATCAGATATCGTTTTCTTAATGGGTGCACCCTTAGAGTCGGCGCAATATAGTGCACAAATGCAGTTCAAACTGAATGTCTTAATACTTTTATATTTACAGTCTGGTACAGCTTTTGTTCATAATCTGATAAGAATACAGTGGATACTTAAAAACGTGTTGTAAAAAGTGCATAGTACAATATAAAAGTATGCAAAACTTGTGGCTATAATGACCGTACGAATGCACTAGAAATAACGGTATAGCTTTTTTTTTGGTCTTTTCTTACTCTTTTCCTATCGATACTGTAGAATTGTCCAAGTTTACATCCGCTTTAGAACGCTTCTCTACATCTCTTAGATATGATACAACAATGTTATTGGATTTTAGCAATGAACGATGATTTTCAGCAAGTGACTTCATTGTAGTAGACAGCGATTCTGCATCAGATAATATATATGTTATTTGACATAATTA
>JARPRG010000374.1:2219453-2233383 GCA_031001745.1 Hartigia nigra
TGATTTTCAGCAAGTGACTTCATTGTAGTAGACAGCGATTCTGCATCAGATAATATATATGTTATTTGACATAATTAAATACAATAAAAGCGGGAGATAAATACAGTGCTCTCTCTCTCTCTAAAATCCCTGATGTAAATATTAGAGAGGAAGCACTGTGCTCTTAACTTACCAACGCATGATCCCATTTCAGATATTCTAGTTTCTTTTGAGGGCCGTGGTCGTTTTACGAAACGCTCCATTTTCGTAGTCTGCGAGAATGGCGCCACAATCGTTTCTTCGTATCTCTAGAAATGCCTTCTGGAAACTGTAATTGCCACAATTTTAGAAATAAACAGACTGATGAGTAATAACTAAGAGAATGTTCTGAAATTTACTGTCATTACTATGAATATTGTTGTGTCTGTGTATGTAATAGAATGAGATATTATAACGATGCTCACGATACTGGCAGTGAAATGCAGAACATACCCTAAATAACCAGGATGGAACTGAGAAATGGCGGGCTGACTAATAGAACTTTAGTTTCAGTAATTCCCGTTAGAATGCGCCACTAATAATTATCCTCTGCGTTCGTTGCTGATATAATTTTTACCATATAATATAGCAAATACCGAAGTTTCGCAGTTACGTTTTACAAAATAAATCAATGTACTAAATATTGTAAATAATAAAGCTTGTGCAATTCACTATAAATAAGTATACTGGACTAAATGCCCGAAACGCTATATTTGTAACATATAAGTCCAGCGCGTCTTACAGAAGCCCTATTAAGCGTCGATTTAACGGAAACGCTAAACGCATCTGTAACCCCGTAATTAGGGGTTTGCTTTGATCTAGGCGGCCAGTATTGATTATAGGTTTGATGAAGAGGTAGAATGTATTTTTAACCAAAGTAATTAATTCCAGCATTGGCCTTGTTAATCAAACCAGTAACAAAAAAAAAAGAGTAAAAAAGATACTTACAAAAGATTGATCCAACTATGGGGGTCCAAGTACTGAAGATTCAATACATCCCCAGGATACTTGAGTCTGCGATAGTCAGCAACTGGAAAAAGAAAAAAGTTTAAAAAAAATGAACAGCAAATTTAAAAAAGTAATGGCAGTCCATGGATTATATATCTGCCAGATAATCTCTACGAGAAAGATCTTAGGGAGATAACTCTGAGAAGAGATCGATTGTACGGGTTATTTGTGATTTTTTGTTGCGTTTAACTTATTTTTCTTTATTTTTATCGAAACTTCTTTTGCCGCCTCATATCATTCCTTTTCTTTATCTCTCATGCACGTCGGCCATTAACAGTATAAGCGAGAAGAAGCAACCGAATCCTATCAAATTCATAATCCATGCAAATCCAAACTGACATTTCACTTTTGTTTTTCTTCTTCTTCCTTAAACAGTCAAGTTCTTCAACACCGGCAAGGAAGATCCTCAGGGTCCAATCAGATCCAACCGATCTTTGAACAACTAATACCCCTGATCTTTATTTCAGGCAAATATCAAAAGTTACAGATACGAGCAACACTCCAATGGAAAAAGCCTACAAAGCCCCTATGAGAATTCATGCAGTCACCTCAGTACCCAAAGACCTAGTAGTGAGGTCATATAGTATAACTAGAAAGTATGGAAAGTATCATAGAGATGGCGCCACGTAGTCCGCTCTAGAGGGGCATTACCGAACTGCATACACACGACCATGGAAACAAAGTTTTTGTCACAATCCTCAACCCAACACATAGTGTTAATCTAATCAGGATAAAAAAAAGAGTACGTCCGCTTAAAAGAAGCATATTAACCCAAATGGCACATCCGCGTATTACCGGATTTACATAAAGCCTAAACAGATGATACATACGATTATGACACAACAAAAGATCCCTTAACCTTACGCTCTACGTTACCTCCTGTGGATAAACTGGATGGAGTATCCAGGTGAAGTTTTTGTCCCAACTAGTTATAATTGCCGTAGGTTCATTACTTTTGTTACCGCCAGTGTGCTCTCGCTCACCGGCGCGATTCCAAGACCCTACAGGGAGGTATCCTCAAGCCAGATCGCCCTGAGTCCCAGAGGTGGCGGCTTCGTCAAAGCCATCAAAGGCAGCATAAGCGGGGGGGTCGGCGAAAACAAAAGACGATAGCCGGCGTCTGTCAAGTCGCATTAAGTCCATCTCTTGCACCGTTTTGAGCCATACCTATGCACTCTCCTCTTTCCGTAGTCAAGTCTGTACGCGCTCCTGATCTCGCCATCCCCTTAACCGCTACCATCCATGGAACAAGAAGTCAAGGTAAGAGATGGTCGGCTTTCCGGCTTGGGTAGAGAGGATTAATTATATATGTAGCCGACACGGGGTTTCTTTGAGTAAGGCAACAAAAGAAAGGAGAATAAGAATTGTAAAAAAAAAAAAGGAAACAAGGAACGTGAGTCTGAAAATGGAAATTGACGTAGGAAAATGTTAATTTCTTGAAGAAACAGAGGAAACAGGTAAGGGATGAAATGTGAGTAGTGAATTTTATAGCCCGTATGAAAAATAAAAAGGTCTAATGCTACAGGAGCTACTGGGTCGTTCCGTAGAGGCTTTAACTTTGAATAACAAATCCATGACAGCGTGTAGAAATTTGTGAATGCGGGTACCGCGCCGACTGGTTGGTACTTGGAGTCTTCAAGGACGAATCTTCTGTTGGTATCTCGTCCTACGCCCTCTTCTCGTCCTACTCGTACGAGAAGACTCGTAGCACGGTAGCGCGGCCTCGTGGTTTAAATCATATTAAGGTAAGTCCGTGAATAAGCGGGATTATAGAGGCTGCCTCAAAGTTGACCGTCCGACTTAACTCTGAGTTCTTGGAGGGACTAATACCATGACTTGTGACAATCCTATGAGGATTATAAGGATCGTTTAAGATCGTACAGTAAAGTCAAAAGGTAGTGACGCTATGTATTCCATATTTTCAAATGCCCTATTGCTTCTCAGTGCGACTGTCATTGGTCAATTATTATGGACACGGCATATTTTAGAAAAAAGAACTTGGAACTAGAAAGTCACTCTAGAACTAAGTATCAGAAACGAATAGAGGCCTGTGTATGCACAAGCTTCGCCCTCTTTTGAATCAAGCTGTACTTAACAAGGGAGCACGAGAGGCGGCCCGAGAGAGCACTCAAGTACGATAAAATGAAATCTCTCTGTAAAAACCCTTTTCCCTTCGGGTGCCAGCAGTACTATCGATAAATATTGATGCAAAAAGCATGTCGCTGTTTTAGCGTCCGCGGCCCGTGAAGAACTCAAAACCACATGGTTGATCCATGATGATAAATCCGGTATGGATGATTTGAAAAATTCCAATAAAAGGATACAGGGCAAACCCACAGACTACGCGCTGCACGTTATGTAGAACCGAAAGTGTTTCTTCCACGTCTTGAGCTACCTGAAGAAAAATATGTATAAAGTTAACACAACCCAGTGAAATCCCTGTCCTTTTCTCTTTTACCTACTTTTCAAAGAATCTCGGGCACCCATAAGATAGACAGAGGTGTAGATACGTCGTGTGGCAGGTAGTTAAGTGGCCCTTTGGTCGTGATGCTGAAGTGAAAAAAAAAGAAATATATAGAGACAGAGAAAGGGAGAGAGAAAGAACCAGTGTGGGGCTACCTAGGGTTGGAAAAAACATGAGGTCACTGCACTCCGAAGGAGTATCTGTAGCCATCTGTGCTCACTTAAGCTTTAGATAGAGACCCTGTATAGTAAGAGGTACCGATGAACTTACCAGGCTGGGTCCACTCTGGATCTTCCAAGACCGGTACCCGTTCCTCGAGCGTCCTCCAATTTGTGCAGGGTATCTAGCGAAGGGTAAAAGTAGCCCCTTGGGATACGATCTGTACCACGTTCCATCCCGATTAAGTCCCTAGAAGAAATCATATATCAATAAAAACAAGTATTGTTCCAATAGGGTGAGATACGTGAATAGTCATATATACGTACCAAAATGAGTTCTGGGCGTGGGTAGTTGCAGCGAAGAGAATTCTTATATATGGGGTCCCGTAGAAAGTCGACTATGGAATTCAAAGCCTATTACTGGAACGATCCCATCTGAATGCTCACGATACTTTAAAAATTCATCAAATCCTGACCATGATAAAAATCATCACGGATACGTATATCTGTATGTACGATAAAGATACGTGTTAAGTATGAATGTCTTTTATTATGGGGTAACCGAGAGTCACGTAAACACCATGAACAACGTGCTCGAGGAATCACTCACGGGATCAAGACCCTCCGCCCCCCCATGAAAGAATTAATGACACGCGTGACCCTCTTAAAGCACTTTCAATGGGATACGGCAATAGGAGTAGGGCCCAAAAGAATAAAGGATGAAAATTCGATAGAAAACGCATCGTGGAATCAGGCTTGTTTAATATGAAAAAGTATTAATATCTTGAGATAGCATACTGTTCTTACGTGATACTCGGTATCACGGAGATGATAGGTATTCGCGGTTATTATCCCATTAATATTACCCGCTGGGTTCAGTGCGGGCCCTTTTTAATGGGTCCCTTCAAAATGGAATGGGGCCTATACGATATATTCCCTTCGCGTTCAGCGGCAGTCTAATTTAAGCTGCCCGTTTTTCGTGCGATACGCAAGGCCCAACCGTACTGGTTGGGTCCCATACGAGTTTAGTGAGGATAGTTATGGTTATGCCAGATCGGTACAGCCATAACATTATACCACGTTCAAAGTTATGGTGCCCCAGAGCCCAGCTGCGCGATGCTCAAGTCTCTCTACGTGTTTCTCACCTTTTCTTTACCTCGCTTGGGCCTTATTGGACCCCACAGTGCCTCTTATCCACACTTACATTATTCTTACTAACATCTAATACTCTTCGAGTCATGTTTGGTTGGTGTCCCACTATTCTCAGTTACACGTATTCGTTCTAGCAGCTTAGTCTGCGACTAGAGAGTCCGGGCCTTATTCAGCGTCACAAGGCCCAGCGATACCTATGGACACCCATTGCCCTCGCGTGTTTCCTATTTATTCCTTTTTTCACAGACGCTTTGCTGACCCTGCCTGCAGTCTCGAATGGCGCAATTTGTCCGAAGCGAAGGGCCTGTAAAAGGGGGCGGGAATGTGGGGGGGGGGGGAGGGCGTTTATCGTTTCCACGGATCTGAGCTTTTCGCGAGTTCCAGGATCCCACTGCTACTGACCTAATTTCATTTAGGAGCTAAATACTCGATATTCTTTTTCGCTATATTTTTTTTACTTTTACGAAAGTATTTCTTTTTTTAACTTCATCAACTTAATCTGCGTTTTACGTATCCACTAATTTTAGAAAATTTGAAATAAATTATTATTACAATTATTTACCAAAATATCTCAATGATAACTGTGCGTGGTTATATGCAAATCTTTGAAATGGGTAATATTAATGGCTGATACTAGGGAATGCGCGAAAGGAGAAAAAAAAGATGGCCACCGCCAGGGTCAAGCGAAGTTTCAGAGGAGTGAGACCAAGAACGAGGAAGATGGGAGGCTACATTATTTACTGCTTGGACAAATAATAACGAAGGCCCTTTTCAACTATGTGTGTTATGTCTGTGTAGGACATATATCCACATATATATATATGCACCACCCATAAGTGCACGTGTGTAGGAGATAGGTGTGGGATGGCTCCCGAACTACGCGGACCATTCTTTCACGATGGATTGTACAGGCTGAGAGAAAAATTTTTACAGGCAAACGAAAGTTTCACAAACTCCATCAACGATCCTCTATCGCGTCCAAGAAGTTAATATTTGATTTGGTCGATAAGAAAAAAAAAATTCAAAAGAAAAGTAAATCTTTTTTTCGCGTTTCACGTGTCCCACGAATATTATTACCGTCCCCTAGAGACTCTAAATGGCTTCTAATGACTACTGGTTCAAAATAAAATGGTCTTTCCACAGTCACGTTTTCTTTATATATTCCTACAAGTACCCCCACCCAGAGTGCTTCGTTCACTCTGGCCTAATGATAATAACACGTCAAATCCGTCGAGACTCACCGAAGAAACCCGTTGTAGCCCGTTAATGCATAACATTACACTGTGAATGCTTAAAGACTGTTACACTCGCATACGAGCACCTATTCAAGCTTACGTTTTACAGCTCACTCGTACCTATATTCACGTTCTAAGTGTACTTAGCAGAAAAAGTGCTAAGAGACATAAGAGAAATCAGATGCTAAGAGAAGGAATCGAAAAGTAAATAACGCGAGAGTCGACATCGAGAAAATCTGAAAAATTAGAAAAATCATAATTTAATCTGCTGAGAGAGTCTGCAGCGATAAGACATAGTAAAGCGCAGCAAACGACTAACGCTAAAGTAAGACAAGAAATGAGGAGGGTTGATGGTACGACGATGAAAAAGAAAAGCACGCAAAGAAAATGATAAAAATCGATGCGAGTCTCAACAGAGCGGCCTGTGTTTACGCACTATCGTGAATCGTACGCGCCAGTTGTAAATTACCACGTGTCCAGGCGTGCTGCTCGCTTTTACTATTTCAAGATGGTGTCTTACACTACTCCTACCAGACATCCCCAACTCTCCAGCCACCCATACGCTTGTAGGTATATGCACGTGTACGTACCTTGTGTAGATAATGTAAATATCTTCTACCAGCTCCCTCTGTACTAGGCGCGTATGAGTCAATTGCACGATTACTGAAGTAGGTATGTATGACGTGTAAACTTCTTCTTAGTTGCGAATATTCTCAGTGCTTCCCCTTATGTCTTAATCCAGTCCACGCCAATGGTTATTGCTACGTCACATAATAATCTGTATGCAAAATTAATAAGTATGTATTATTCTGACTATTGGATTCTGCTGACAATTAAAGCAGACGAACGCAGGAACATGCAAAATTTTACAGGATGGAATTACAGCTAGCGCCTCTAGCGGATTGAAATGAATTAAAATTCGCTCTGGCGTTCGTCCCAAAGTGGTCGTGTGTTGAGACACACTTCGCTCAACTGTATCTGTCCAAGTTCAACGTAAAAGAAGCAATGGAAGGGACAAGGGCAGTGGTGAGGTAGGAGGATGGAGAGCAAGGAATAAGTGAAAAAGGGATAAAAAGGAAGGACGAGCCATGTGGACGAGAAGGTGGAGAGGGTGGTAAGGAGCAACAAAACATCCGTGACGCCGTTGCAAATCGAAGAAATAAAATTTTTTCTACGGGGCAGAGAGAGAGAGAGAGGGAGAGAGAGAAACCTGGATAAAAGAAAGAAAAAGATAACTGCAGAGAGCAGAGAGTGGAGTGTATACTGAAAAGGATGCTGATCTTCTGCTCTCTTGCTTACTCCTGGACCAGGGATGTAAGTCAGAAAGGTTCTTACACATTGCGCCGACGTTCATTCAACAAATCACTTTGATCTAGTTTCGTCTGGTTTTGGTCTACTTTTACTTTCAAGAAAATAAGGATGATAATGATATTCTTCTCGAGTAAAGGTCACTTTTTTTTCAAATGCGACGTAGTCTACTGTGAAATAAATAACGTGTTTTTTTCTCTCAATATTTCTGCATTTTAAAAGAAATATTTTCACTAGATAAAATGGCAATACGATTACCCCCATCGCTGATAAAGAATAAGACCACGAAATGGTTTACACAACGATTAACCTGTAGGATGTGGGTTAATCGTGGCCGTCTGGAAACCACAACCACGTCCAAGGACTTCCGAGTAATCCGACTCTGAAATCACGTTAGACACTGAGGACATGATGGACTCGAATCAGTCAGGAAATCCTGTGTGGTTCCCCTACTATTTTCGATCTTTTTGCAAAAAACAAATAAATATACTTGACTCACAATATAATCGCAGACATGTACAAGCCGCAATAAAGAGGATGATTAATGAATAAAGCGAATGATACATTACAATAAAATTTCTTTAGTGTCCAGTAATATAAAGCGTAAAGTCTAGTCCACACGTAAAATATATCTGTAAGAAAATATGTCCTGTTCGCCCAGCGATGTCGGCCCTGGACCTCTGGCGCAGGTTAAAATAAAAAACAAATGACGTACACGAAGAAGAAGAAGAAGAAGAAACAGAAAGGTAGAAGGAAAAGGCAGTAAAGAAGAGAAGAAAGAAAGAAAGAAAAAGGAAGTATAGAAGCGAATGAGGCAAAAGGGACAAAACCTAATGGCGTCGGTTCTATAGTGCGTCTCCATAGTAATCTACAGTACGTTAAGACGTAGTATGATGGCGTACGTACATACCTACGTTCAGGATAGTCTGCGTACTACTAAATCCCATATAGGTCCCTCTGTATACAGAGCTATATAGTTGCACTATAGTAAACGAGTAAAACTGATGACCAGTAGAAGTCAAGGTCCCAAGATCTTGAGGCCCTGTTGCCCAGCCACGGCTCGCGTATTTACCAAATATTATTGGGCCGCGTTCGCTTGTACCTAACGTGCCTACACACGCGACATTTCCTTGCACCATAAACACCCATGAGAAATGCACTACAGTAACGTCAACACAGAATCTATCTGACCATTTGTAGTCTAATAAGTTCTAGAACCATCGAAACGACGCATTGTTAGCATTAAATCATCCAAACACGGGGTCATTGTGCTTCTCGGTTGTTCCCAGATAAATAAACGTTATCGAGTCAGGATGACCAAGCTCTTCTGACTCAATGACCATAAGAACCCAACCGTAAGAGACTTTTGGAAACGTTCCTTCCGTGAGAGCAGCCTCCTGTGCAAGTTACCGGGCCATCGTGTATTTATCTCTGTTTAACCATGGAGCGAGGAGAACGACCCTCTTCTGGTAGCCGTACGTGGAGTGCAGTAGCCGTGGCACGTAGGAGCATTCGAAAGAGATGCGAAAAGGAGGACGAAAGGATTATGGCAGTGGAAATCTTAAGACAAAGATACGAATGCATATACGTGCCAAGGGTACGGTGATAAAGTTCACTTGATACGTACCTATGAAACAAACAAAAAAATTTTACGTTAAATCCATTTGTAATGTTAAACTGATGTTCCAGTACAGGAACAGTGTCCTAACTACGTCATGGCGCGTGACAGTGAACGATCACGTAGCTGATGAAAAACTCGTGGTGTAAACGAGAAACCAGAAAAAAAAAGTGAAACAAGGAGAAATTGATACAAAATGAATGGAATGTTTTTTTTTTTAATGAAACTTTACTATTCTCTTTACACGGCTGCTGATACTTTACCGTGATTCTATCCAATATCTTTCGATGCTACGTACGTAGTTCTACGTAACGATAATGACTTTTCAGAGATCAAGAAATCAATTCGCATAGTGCACCAACTCGTAAAAGTATCCTTGAAAGCACTTTACCGGTATCCCAGGCTGTTAGACGCAGAGCGTGATTTACACGTCGTAAAGTCCCCGCGCTCTCTCGAGCAGCCATTCTAGTACAAATGTAAATATATGCATGGTTGCGTGAGTACAGGTGTGTATATATAATATATACACACACAGCAGATGCGTGGGTGTATTAGCACGGTTAACGTATGAGCCAGTGTGCCAGAGAGAAAGAGTGACGTCACTTACGCACGCCCTTGAAGAAAGGTCACGACGACAAGGTAAGTCAGTATACGAAATGTCAGTTTTTCAAATTTTATCCCGAGAACCGCAAACGCACGAAGATTTACCGAATGCCCAAAACTCAATGCTCGTCAAGAATAATATTTGATACGTGCCTGCAAGAAGTATGAGAGAGAAAGGGATAAATGTCTGAAGAAGGTTCCTAACAATTTTGAGATAGAGGGCGCAAGAGAACGCGGGGAAGATTTATTGGCGTATGGATTAGCATTTTAAATATGCCTCCCTGTAAGTGGGTGGGATAAAGGGTGGTCTCCATAAGGGAGATTACTACTATCCTCGTCCTCTGGCCAATCGACTTGTTTTATGTATTTTTTTTCGGTCCTTTTCAGACCTCTGGGTTGGACCCCCTATTCTCACCCGGTACAATAATTAACGAACATTATACGAGAGACGCGATAATGACCCCCCCCCCCGCCGTTTGGGTCCGTGCATCCTCCCCCCTATCCACACTATCTTTTTGTCACTGGACCCATGCCCTTTATGCAGCAATCCAGTATACTTATGCGTGTTTTTCCCGTGGAGCAAATGCGCTCATTTGCATACGTGCTCGAGAATGGGACCTATATACTCGTAACGATTATACTGCCGATAAACCCGAGGTCCTAATACCGATGCGTAACGATGTTCGTCGTACATATAACCACGCCCTTATGACTCTTAACGATTTGCACATAGATTCGGTTACGTACGAGGACAGTTTTAGGTCCGATTGCTAACCGTAAGAAAGGATACGGACCCATTGGGGCCTTACGATCGACAATCAGTCAAGGATGGGACGCGAATGAGTTGTCAGCCGGAAGCCGCAGGGACCGGAACGTCCTCTATGGGCGAATACTGTGCGATTGGTAGGGGACCAATTAGACGGACCCTTTTTATTTCTTTTGGGACTTTCAGTACGCTCAGATAGGACCAGTAAAAATGACGTACCTTGCAGCCGTAGCCAACCAGAGAATCGATTCTTGGTATAAGCGAAATCTTCGGGCGGAATCGCTCTAATCAAAAATAGAGAATCGCAAGAAGAAGGTCCCTGGTGGATGAAGAGAGGATCGGATGAAAAGGTTATGTTGGTTATATAGGGAAGAATAGGTAGGTAGGATAAATCTGCCAGTGGATATGTATGTATATATATATATATATATACACATATATTGGCGGATATATATATATATATATATGAGTACCTTTTAATATTCAACGAGCGTATCTCTACACCTTCTTCTCATTCTTATTTTTCTTCTTATTATTCCCCATCTTCCTTTTTCTCCTCTTCTTCTTCTCCCTCGTCCACCTACCGCCATCCTACTACTCAACAGAACTCACAGGATCCTCGTACACCTTTGCGCTCTTACTACGCTCGTACTACGAGCTCTTACTATAAAGAAGATACCTGAACCTCGATGCCACGCTGTGGGTAATAGAAAGAGAAAAGAAATGAAAAAAGAAAGAAAAGCAGTAAAAAAAAAGTCTACGTGGAAATTATCCAGCGTGCCACTGACACCGTCAATTGTCCATTCACTGCGCGATGGAGGATTTGCCCTTACTTTATTTTTATTTCAATACGATGCACGAGCTGCTGCCACAGCCGTTCCTACGTTCCTAAATCAGGGTGTCTGGTATAGTTTCATCGCCTCACGATTACAATGCCATCTCTGTCTCAGGAACTGTATTAAGTAATACATTTTTCATGTTTATTTGTATTATTAATTCTTATCATATTTATTCCATCGATTATTCGTACCAGTTTATCCCCATGGATGTTGCCCTTGCTATACAATGTAACATATCAATGAGAACCACTGTCAGTCCGTCACCAGCGCCAACGTCGAGAACTTGTTTTTACTTTGGAGGAGATGAGTCGATGATAGACGAGCGAGAGTCGTTCCAGAGAAAAAGATCCGCGGGTAGCTGAAAATGGCGGATCGTACGATCGGATCCCAGAATCGATATCCTCGCCGTTGCCCTGCGCTGTGACTGTTAGGTGTAGAAGGCGCAAGATCGATCATGGAACGATTGTACGAGTTACCTATACAGAGTGCAGAAGTTAGAGATACAGAGATGAGCCGACGTCATCGTGGGTGCAGTGACCTCATAGAAGATTGCTCCTTGTTTTCACGGTCATCTGAATCGAATATATATACTTATTTTTGTATTTAAATTGGTACGTGAGCACAGTGCATATTATTATCTGTATATATCGTATAGAAATGTACTTAGTCATGTCATATATTTATAGGTTACATGCTGTATATACCTATCGATCTTATTATTACTGCACTTCTTATAAATGATTACCGTAATCCACAGCGATTTCCACCGTAACAATTGAAATTTCTGCGGTTCACATATCATCGATCCAGCTTCAGGAAATGTTAATCTGGCTGCAAAAATAAAGAAAGACATTTTTTTTCATTGTTAATAAGGCACACGGAATTCGCCCTTGTTATTATCTGCATCGAATTCAAATCCATAGACATGAGGCAAGCCATATTAGAATTCTACCTTAATAGCCAGAGAGAGAGAGAGAGAGACTCCCGATAAACATCGTGATTACGCCGATTATAGTTGTACGTATCCCTGAGGCTGATGTACGTATCTTTAATGCGTCTTTACCGGCCATAGGAACCCGCCTTGACGCTTAACCCACGCCATAACTTGCAATCAAGCCAGACGAACTTTATAATTGCGTTAATAAAACACGCGCGCGGATTCCGTTACTGAAATTTTTTTAAATTATTATTATTATTTTTAAAAATCTTTAACAATTATTGCTAGTACGGCACGAAACTTTCTTAGATCTTAGACAAACGTATCCGTCCTAAGGCCATTGGCAAATGTAAATTTGAAAGTTTACAAGCTTAATGTTTATTGTGTGCTCAATGTATTTCTTTTTTTTTATATACAATTTTAGATGTAAGTAAAAAATTATGCAAAATAATGCCAACTGAAGCGGGAGAATACTCACCAGCCCTGACTGTCTGTATACAGACTGACGTCGCGTTTCACTAAGAACACGATTATTCCCCGTCGCTGTACGCAGGTACGTTACAGTAATGTCGCTGCTTGGAAACGCGGCCTTTTTTTCCTACAGAAGTAAACGTCAGTACCAAGAGTTTTTTGCGTGAGTTCCATAGTCTTGTAGTGGTGATTCCGACGTTCCCGTCCTGAGCGAATCGCGAATTCGCATCCTCAACTATTTTTCACGTCCGATGCGAACTTTCCGTAACGAATTCACCGCGTCGCTATTACCGTTTCTTTTACGGTGTCAACGTACCCATAGGAACCCAAGCATTTTTATCCTCAGTACCATTCTCCTTACAACCGTGCGAGAATTCTTTAGAATTCCTCTACCTAGTCGTATAGAAAACAAGGATGATTTTCCTGTTTACCTTTAGAATCCTGTCTCTGTGTTTTGTCCTGTTATCGCATCGCTACTCTCAGTTCAATTGCTCGCTAAAACTTCCCAATAGAGAGATTTTCTCGAATGACAAAAAAAACATGGTTATAATTAGTAAAAAATTACAAATTTTCATTAGCAAAAATACAACGACTTGCTGAAGCATAAATACGTACGGCCCTGAGCTCCTTCTTCGCTATGCTGCCAATGAATAGAGAAAGTTGTTTGGTATATGCACGTGACGTGGTGTTTACTATTTTGCTGAGAGTAACATTACACTGCTTGGAGTTCTCTCAACGTTGTAGCGACATACTATGGTATAGTAATAATAGTAATAGTGATAATAGTATAAGTAATAATAGTGATAGTGGTTGTAGTATAATGAGGATATCTTCGACCTAGCTGACTATAACTAACCTAGAAAAATTCTATGGCGCGGAAAATTCTTTCTCGTAACTTTTACTCGTTGTCATCTATGAAAAAATTAGGATTTTTTAATAAACCGCAGTCAGTGGCGTCGTCGTACATGCTTGGAAAAATTCCGTTAATACTCTCAAGTGCACAGATGCGAAACTGTCGCTATGATACAGCCACCGCATCCCGTGAACAGATTTGTTTACGCTCAAGGGCAGCTGCGTATTAAGCAAACGTGCGTAGAAAGCTTGGACGCGTATCTGGCGAGTGCAGTCAACGGTGCAGCTGCACGTTGAAATCGCACCCTCGGGAGTCGCGAGTATCCGCCGGAAGTAAGGAGATAAATTCGTAGGGAGATTTTATTTTTCCGGACCCGCTCGTTCTCGTTGTCGAGAGAGGAAAATGGGGGGAGGGGAGGGAGGGGAGGGAGAGGGAGAGGGAGAGAGAGAGAGAGAGAGAGAGAGAGAGAGAGAGAGAGAGAGAGAGAGAGAGAGAGAGAG
>JARPRG010000374.1:2233400-2265136 GCA_031001745.1 Hartigia nigra
GAGGGAGAGGGAGAGGGAGAGAGAGAGAGAGAGAGAGAGAGAGAGAGAGAGAGAGAGAGAGAGAGAGAGAGAGAGAGAGAGAGAGAAATTAAGAGTCATAGGAAGAGATACGAGACGATAGAGGAAGGAACAATTAACAAAGAGAAAGAATTACTCGTTTCAATTTAGAAAGACGATTAATCTAGAACGACATATCGATAGTGTCTCTATGAATATATTATTTAAAGATTTTCAATATACTGCATTGGAAATCAAATTAAAATGTTTTTGCAATACTAAAACCTCCCCGAGACGCCTGACTAGCTGACATCTAGATTATTAAATAAAATCCCTGTCCATTTTCCTTATCCTATTATCAAAACGGTTTAGGATGCAGAGAAGTATATATATAGGTTGCTGACAAGCAACAAATACGTTTCTCTTCTGGAGCGCTCATCTTCTCTCCGGAGCACGTATGCCCTGCAGCATCCCCTCTCCACGAGAAGAGCTTCCTTTTATTGGCCTCTTATCTCTTGCGATGATTCACCAGGCCCGTAATGGCGAGGAAGAAGCAGAGTAAGAAGAGAACCTGATGCTTGGAATATAGGAGGTGGACAAGCAGGAGGAGGAGAAAGAGGAGGAGGTACGAAGACATAAAGAAGGGGAAAAAAAGGCAAGAACATGGGAAGAGACAAAAAAGACGAGCAAAATAAGAAGGAAAAAAAAGGAGCAAGAAACGCTCGGCAGCTACAGGGAGAATAAAGAGAATGGAAAAGCCTTGCGGTGGTGCCTATGCCGAGTAGCAAGAAAGATGGCGGATTTGCGAGATGCAACGACCGCTCTAAAGTGGAAACAGTCGTGTCCATAGCCAGAGCCTGTACGAGCCTGTTGACCGGGCTTTGAACCTTGCTCTCTGGAGTACTACGTCGTCGTACTACGAGAACGAGAAGCGTGCGCCATTGGCCGACCGGTACCACGAGTTCAAGAGTCCTGACCAACCTCCTTCAGGAGATAAAGCTAGGTCCAGAATGTTCTTAGAAATGACAAAAGATTCTTTGTACACATCTACAAATAGGTAACTACTACACTCGACTAAAATAACCTATAGATTGAGTAATAGCCCAAACATATAAAAAGGATAGATAGCAACCTTAACCCCAAAAAACAAGGTCGCCTTTCCATAATGCTGATACCCGATCGAAGATACAAGTCATACGTATCATTCACTAATTAAATATTGCAACAAAATAGAATTGTCGTTGCATCACAAATAACAAGATAGTCAAGTTGGCCTGCAGTTAAATATCGTCATAAAGCAAATACCGTGAAAACTCAATGAAGCGTCCCACCACGAAATCAGGACAACATAACGGATTTGTTGGCACGTGAGCCGATCCCCCATTGGTTGGTAATTCGTTGTGCAGCATACTGCTACACGACGCGTACACCGTATGATATTTACCATACTATGTATACAATGAATACAGTGAAGCCAGCAGGTATTAGAAGATGTGTACGTTGTATGGCACAGTACTACATCATACTAGAGCATAGACTATATGAATAGTTACTTAGTCACATCGTAAACACGGTGCATAAAATGTATCGAGAATCAAGTATAAGCATTAGTAGCCATCCTGAATTCAGTCGATTGGCTTGCCACTGCTGGCCTGTCCAAGTAGCCGAGGTAGGGAAGGCGAGGATGGCGAAGAGGAAGCATACAGAGAGGGCAGAGAGAGTACCCACTGGATGAGATGGTGAGGAGGAAGGGAGGAGTAGCAGAGGACCGTTGCAATGACCGGGCTTTGAACCCGCTATGTGGTAAACAACAGGTACATTGCACCCTTGGCAATTTGCAAGAGAAGCCAAAGAGATTCACCAGCCCGTTGCTGTCGTTCTGTACTTATGTAAGTAGGTAGATGCACTGCGTGGATTAAGAGTCCTGAAGCTGCTTCAGGTGGTGTAGAATTGACTTCAGAGGAAACGTAATTAAAGACATTCAAGGAATCTTTATCGTTGAGAATCTCATGTCGATTCACTTTTACAAAGATGACTACTATTGCCAATGGATTTATTGTATAACAGTCATTGGAGTAGACGTGATGATTATGAAGGAAGTTACCTGTCTGTATGGAAGAAGTGAATGAGGGTGAAATGATTTCTCGTTTGGACCAGACAAGCGGAAATAAAATGGCGTCCTTTGATCGGCTCCTCTCGTGATGGTTTTCAAAGCTTGACGTGACAGGATTGAACACTCGGCCTCTCTTGACAGACAATACCATGCGTCTAACTACGAACTCTTCAGGAACTCGTCAAGCGTTCATACGTAGTTTATACGTTGGATTATTATGTGTGAGTTAATACCGTAGCGATGGTAATGGTGCCATGGTTAGCATAGCAGTGACAGCCTCTTACGAACCAGGCGCACGGACGAACTGCAGAATAATAAACAAACGATAAACCGATGCAGGAATGCGAAGAGCGACGCTCTTTGGCATCGATCGTTTTTCTACGCAATTTCTGTCTCTCGCACTTTGCGTCGTGACGCCCTGCGATTGTTGGTTGCGAGCTCGACTGCAGCTACGCTGTTAATTGTAATAAACGGTACGGCTCACGAAAATAAGACTACGGATTCAGATAAGCGCATGCGCTCCACTTTCCGTAACGAAGAGATTCGGAAATAGCCGAAGTTGCGCGAAGCGTATCGCGTATATAACTATGTATTCACCTACTACACACCATGTATGAGAACACATGTATATATATATATATATGAATACGTCAAAATTCGTCACGGACACTTGTGCTTTAGGTATATCAGACCATTTATCTTCTAGCCGTTTCATAATCCCTTGTGTCCTGATGATAAGCATAGAAGACAAAGCAACTGTTTCCATGGACAATTTTCCTTGATATAAATTAACCGAATCGTCATTTTAAAATATTTGCTGAAGTAGCGAATGCACTTTTGTTAGTGTAGAAGCACATGATTATCACTTCTTCTTTCACCGTATGAATATAACCACATAATAATAAATGACGTAATACGTGAACGGTAAAGAAACCCTGTTATCCCTTTCTTCGTTACGACTCCATAGAATCGCACGGAACGGACAATATTTTTTATACTGACGGTATATTAAAGTAAAGAAACAGCTACAGTTAGGTGTGCATTAAGAAATTGGCAAAATCAGAAAAGGGATATAACAAGAGTCGTCAATTATTTCCATCTCAATTCCACGTGGCAAAACACACAAAATGACTCGTGGGAACGATATGATATCACGAATATATATATCCTGTATTTATACGTCTTACTATATTTTCATGAATTGTATCTAACACGTGCGAGTTACGTGTGCCCATGCAAGAGTTTTCCCGCGTTTGCTTCGTCTTTCGTCGACTCGGTCGGCCATTTCTTAAGACCCGAGTGTTCTGAGCGGCCGTACGGGCGACGTTGCCTGCGCAGAATGCTCCGAACCGCTCTGCCGGCCACATGGAGTCATTTTATCTTTCTAAACACCCGGCAGGTAGTGAAGTTGTCCGTGGCGTCATTTAAAAAAATCTCTAGCTCGCCAAACGCACGATATAAAGACTTAGGAATTTTTCCAAAATGCTGTACCGAGCGTGAAGAAATTTTGAGAATTTTTTCACGCCCGCCATTCCCCAAACGCCTACGTTATTAATTTTTAAAGCAGCGTGATTTTGTCAGTAACTTTCTGGCAAAGCTATCTGCTCGACCGAGAATCGTCGTGAGCCGCCTAGAAGCTCTCGGCCCTCCCTGTTACCGACTATATTTTTAGTTCCAACGTTCGCCGTCGCAGCGCTGCTCTTATCAGCCTATATCGTGACGTATTCCTCTGTCTTCGGAACGTCCAGCCAATTCAGAATAGTACGCGACGAAGGGCAGAAGACCTAATACACCAGGATATTTTTCGCCTATGGAATTTTCCATGTTACACAAACTTAAGTACGTAATAAAGACGTTACGCACCTATATAAGCAGCACTGCGAACACGGAACCAATGAATGTCAATAATATGAAGAAACGTATACACGACTTACATTAAATAGTATTACATTACCTTAAGAAAGTTTAAAGAACCTCTAGATAAAACCGCTTTAGATGCTTACAAAAATTCATGAGAATCCGTTTTTGAATTCACGAAAAACCCACCCGTTAGTGCATATGACTCTGTCTGGTCAGTATCGCGCACAATAAACAGGAAAGGCCGTCACTGTATTTACCCGAGGGACCCTGTATTCCAGCATCGTCATTTTAATAATTGACGTCTGCAGTGACGAATGTCGAAACGATTCATTAAAGTAATAAGTAATTCAGAGCTCATAAAACGACCGGTCGCGCAAAGTGCTAATTTCCTCTTTGAAGTTTTATAGGATATTACGTATCATAGTATAAGAGTCTTCAACAATTTATGGATCATATACGTAATGCAAATCTGACCTAAAGTTTTGATACGAGTCCAAATTCAAAAGTTTAATGGACTCTCGAATTCATTTTAATCTTTGAAATTTCTTATACGCCATTGGTAACTGATCCACCGTATTTTATGCTGAAATGGTGTATATACCGTACATGTATATGTATCTACATGGATATTATTCCCATCGAATCTATCTTAATTATATGTGAATTCGCCTTTTTCCAAATGATTTATGACACAACCAGCATTCGTTATTTAGGAATCCTGCCGATCGTCAGAGCGAAACCTCGGACAGGACACCTCGACCGGGTACCAGGACAGGGTCGGCAAACACTCGAATATGAGCACGAGGTCTAAAAATATTACCAGACGTGCTGCGCCTAGCAACAGTCGTTGCATAGAGACAGAACCGTGTGCTGTTTGCGCAACGAGAAAGTACCCATGAAATTTTACATTGTTTTGATAAATTAACAACGCACAGCCGCAATAACAATACATTAAACACTAGTATGTCTCGTTATTAGAGCATTTAAAAACAAAATCTCGAAACACCTACAAACTTGTTGATTCTCTTTGTTTAACTAGTCAAACATATTTAGTACGGCTTGAGAGGTGTGTTAGAGTGAAGTTTTTATGTATTTCTTTTCCAAATTCTTCGTCTGGATACATGCACGTACAATATACACAGTGTGATCGTATATCGAGAGGACTGTGAAATTTGTAATTCTAGACACATAATCCCGCGAGTCGAGTGTCACTCGTGGTATTAAGAAGCCATCACACAGGCACTATCCAATAGATAAAATGGTCTATGTACACTGAGCGTGGAGAACGCTCAATGATTAATGTATATATATGTTTATAGGCCCCGGAGGGATGATTTCTAACAGTATAAAAGAAAAAGAATTAACATATAATTTTGAAACTCTAGAAGTTCCGCGTAACATTATTTCCACCAATAGGGATAACTACCACGGCCAGCCAGAGGCTGACCACAGATATATAAGGTATATAAATTATGTAAGATACGAAAGTCTACTGTCAGGCTTGACGCCAATTCGAGTTACTGGTCCCTCTTGTCGCATTAATCCATTCTTCCGAGCAGGCTCTCTTGCGTAATAAAATTAAAAGAAAAAATTCAAAAAAAAATAAATAAAAAAAACGACACTTCCTTCAACGGAAGAAAAACAGTGCGTAAAAGACAAGAATCGATTAATTGATATTGAAATATCTACACAGGTATATGTCACAGATACATGATACAAAAGACTCGAAGCTTTTGAAGGCACGGGACGGCCGTTAAACCGCAAAATCCGCCCGATTGTGTCCCTTAGGCTACATATTTCCGAAGCCGGACAAAATATGAAAAAAACATTAAAAAAACAAGAAAGAGCGAGAGAGAAAGAGCACTATATTGAAAACAAAGTATATAAATACATACATAGTAAGGTGCGCGAAGGTAGAGATTTGCAAATTTCAAAAGATTCATCAGGCTGGTGCACCTGCTGTTGCACTCCTATACTCTCAAAAGTCTAACCAATCTTTGGGATTTAGCATTGAACGTATCGCACGCACATTCACGTATGTACCTCTGGCGCACCTGCCGTTTCTACAAGCCAGAGTGCACTTGCCGCGTTTCGTCCCTGTCAACCCGTTCCGATGATCAAAGCCAGGAAAGACTTAAATTCTGAAAATCCTTCGTGACGGTTTATCGTACAATGGTAATGCCCAATGAGTTGATACCGGAAGTCGCTGCATGAAATTGGGTTATCAGGTATTTCCATGGAGGGAATATCCGGTTTCGTAGTACCAGAAAAATACGTGTCCCAGCAGCATCGCCAAAAACGTGTATACAACTTATCCAAATCTATATATATATATATATAGCATGCACGTTATCTCCTCGTTCTTCCTTCCGTTGTCAAATATCATGCAATTAGTAGATAAATAGCACCGATGGCCTTTTATACAAATTTCTCTTAACATACCGTGCAACTCGTAACTCGCGCTCAACGTTAATAAATTTGCCGTTTGGCAGCCGATAATGCACGCATACTCGTGGCATACGGCACATAACTCCAGGGAATGGAATAACTACGGTAGACGCAAGATAATACGAATTCAAGGACTGCGAGAAGTCGCACGTTGCGCGCGCATATCGCCGGAAGCCAACGGCGCGAAAACACGTTTGCCCTAGGAATGAATACAGACAAATAGCAGATCGAATTTTTTTTTGTTTTGAGGATAAAAATAAATTCGTGTTCTTGTATCAATGTATTCTTAATTTACTTATTTATTTATTTATTTTTTTTTCTTTAATAAACAATAGCATGGTATTTACTCATGTAGGTTAGTTTCTCTTGTGTTTAGACTCTCTTACAGTTATATTATATATATTGTCTATGTAATCTATAGTGTCCGTTACATATACTATTTATGCGATTGTGTTGCCGTTGTTGTGTTACACCAGAAACTTCCATTAGGAAGGCGCCTGTCGTGCACAAACCGATTCACTGGGTGTTTGTTTTTTCCGTATTTTCTTCTCTTTTCTTGCAGTTGACAACACTCGTCTCCTTTCACTTGCTCGCACGCATTACTCTTACTATAGGGCTTACTATGTCGCACGTCTTTCTACGGACGCGTGTATTCTCTTACGCACGCACATAACACACACATCCACGCTCACGCACACATTTACTTCAAGGATCCGTACAATACGTTACGATTGGCCTAAATCTAATTACACGTTAAAAAGTACACGCTAAGTTATGTTTACTGAGATCATACTAATACATCACAGGGTTACATAGAACGTAAGTTTTTGCTTTTGCTATATTCTTTTTTTTTTTTCGTTTTCCCCTTCGCTCATTACTTTTGTTTTTTTCTCTTGCAGCCAGCGGGCCTACGGAGATCGTGGTCTGGTCATCTTTTGTTCTCCGTTTTTGTAATCCGCACACGATCGAATGCCGTGGCTACTTTGACCGCGAGAAAGCCGAGAGTAGGAGATTTCGAAAATTCCTTCGAGGCGAAAATAATGGCGCCGATACGTCCGTCGCGTCGGCAATTTTGATAATGCGGTCCCGACTTCAACGTCGTTAAGAAATACAAAATTTCTATTCATGCTGCACACGGTTGTACCTGCGTAACGTTATCGCGCGTTCGTTTGTATCTTCGCTTGGTTTTCATTATTTATTTACTTTAGAAAATCGCAATAAACGAATTTACTTTATCGAGGAATCGTTATCGTTATTATTATTAAGAATTTGAACTCTTCTTTGTGCTTTAGTAATATAGACTTCTTTGCCTTTGCTTTGCTTTCATTCTTTTTTTTTTCTGCCCACTGCTCTTTTAATTTTGGATATTTCGACGATCGATCCCAATTTTGGAAAAGGCGCACCGCGCGGGCGACGCTGAAAAAATAGCTCTGTAACCACCAGTCGTATTTTTCGGCTATAATCTCAAAAAAAAAAAGAAACCATAGAAAGAAACGATACGATAATATATTAGAAGCTGCATAAGCGAGATATACAAACAACAACAAAAAAGAAGAAAGTGATAAAGAGCTACCATTAAAATCATAAGACGGTATTACGATATACATATTTATGATTTAAATTTACATTGTACAAAAAAAAAGAAAGATGACAGTCAATTCAAAAATTTGTAGATTTCATTTTATTTGTTTTACTCGACTTTATTTTCTCGTTACTGTTATCGTCGTCGGCGTATCTCGTCCTTTGCGCAACATAAAATAATTTTATAAAATAAAGAAGGCAGGAAAATTCTTCACCAGTCCTTGATTTCATGACCGTTCGAAATGCAGTCCACTGTGTTCACTGTGCTACTACGTCTCATGGCAAACGATTTACGCGACGTTCACGCAACGAAGATCTAACGTTAACTGATTTTTACGGCGCTCGAGGAAACAATGATATAATACCGATTAAAATATATCGGTAGTCGCCAATTGCCCGAACGAAATGGATTCTAAAAGCGCGTACGCGAATAAAAGTGAACGGACGCCTAAAAATTCACGAGAAGCAAGAGCTTCTGCTTTCGTTTCTTTCAAAAATTCGCGCTTACCAAATAAATGATTTTTTAAGCGCACCGCCAGAAACGGGAACTCCTGTATTCTTGTATTTTATTCGAGCGACCAATTTACCCTGAGCGCGTGATCAAGATAGGTAATGAAGGTACAGAATTGAGATGGGATTAAAATCAGGAACAGGAAACTTGACAGTGGGTAGGTATATTGTACGTATTTTCATTTTTATTTTTTTTTTCCCTCTCCTTAAAAACGATTAGATCGAACTAGGAATGAAAAAAAAATTATCTAATTCTTTTCTAATGTCCCCCCCCTCCCACCCCCCCTTCCGGTAAACGTAAAATTCCAAAAATTCATGAGATAGTAACGGTTCGTCATTAAGGACACTTTAAAGGCGAAGGATGGTGGAAGGTATCGTTATAAAGAAAAAAAAAAAAAGGTACGAAGAAGTAGTGGCTGAAACGTATTAGAAGAGTAGAGAGTACGAAAGAAATAAAAGTAAAATCAAGGGATGATTTGGCATCGGCTGTACTTTCATAATGTCGTACAGGAGATCAATGCTTAAACTCTTGGGTAACGAACTATACCTACTTCACATCTCGCTTGCTCTCGAAACTGATTTGTATCCCGATTACGTGCACGGATACCGACAATCGTATCAAAATGTCAAGAGGCTTGTGAGTTTCAAGCAAAGTACGAAATTCCGAAAGAAATCTTCCAATAAAAAAAACATTCCAAATTCGCGCGCGTTGCGGTTCAAATTTGATTTTTGCACAAAAAAAAACCTCGAACAATTCGCGTGATAAGTTTCACGTATATTTCTCCCCCACTTTTTCATTCCAATAAAATTCATTTTTCAAAAACGATCTTGTCTCACGAACAAATCCCGAAGCTATAGGTTAAAAACCGGAGATACCCGAACGTCACCTGTCAGAGTGCGTTGGTACAACCTCGGGAACCATTTTGAAATCTGAATTCAGGAATGAAAGAAAGAGCAGTCACTCGAATTAACACACGATTTTTTCTAGGCTGATTCCGTCATCGTAACCGCGACGCCGATCCTCTTTGTCAGTACAAGAATCGTACGAATCACCCAGGAACGCGTCGAAGCGCGTATTAAAACGTGTTCAGACGCGTCTACCTCGTGACTCACTGAGTTTCGACGGAGACTGGAGCCTCAAGATCCAGCTTCCGTCGAAACGATGCACAATCTAACTCACGAGCCTCGGCGCATGAAACGATCGTCCATCCGGCATCCTTTCAATGATAGTACAAGCCATCCTCTTGGGTGTCCTCCTTTCCAACAAGAATGCCACGTGAGATGTTGAACGAATCGTCGTATCCGTAAAGAAAATACATTGATATTGGTAACCCAGAGGAAAGCCTGTACCATCAACTTGTATCAATAATAAGAAATCATCATGATCGTGCGTGACCAATCTCAACAGTCCAAAGAGACCAAAACATACATAGAAATACATAAACTCTTTCTTAACCTAAATCAGTTACTTAAACTAACCTGTAATTTTGTCTGCTCGGGGTGTTCAGTGTGTCTGACGGAGTTTGATAGCCGTGAGTTGTAAGGACGTACAGATTGTGAGCGTGTGTTATTGTACGATAGACGATAACTGAAAGTAAGTAGGGAGGTCTCGCGCATGCGCGTACATAGATATAACAAAGTTGTATCCCTTACAATACGCATTGTTTTGGTCTTGATCGTCTTTATCGTGTGACTGTTAAGAAAACAAACGAAGAATATATTACAATAAATTTTGGACAACTTATCTACGCTAATTTCTCTAGCCTAAGACAAAGAAACATTTATCCTAAATGAAAAGTGACAACTGGGATTATCTCTCTTGTCCAGCACTGCGCGCATCAAATGTAAATAAGTAGCGCGTTCGAAAGAGGGCACACGCGCAAACGGCACGTAATAGCTTTAAGGGACAAGGACGAAGAAGAAGAAGAAGAAAAAGAAGAATAGAGGAGTAGTAGTCGTACGGATAGGAAGATGAAGTATAGTGAGCTGTCTGGATGAACGAATGGTATGGTGACTGTCTGTCTCTATATATACGTAGAAAGTCAGCGTCGAGTTGGGTGGGGTGAATTTTCATGGTGAGTGCGCATGCGTCGATAGCGTCAAGATGGCCGCGCGTCCCAAAACACGGTCGCCACGGAGTCTCTTCTCGTTCGCTACCTTTTGTGACGTAATTTCGTAAACGGCTTCCTCCCGTGTGCGCGTGCGCTCGACAAACACCACAGGCGGATAAAAAGAAATCTACATGAAATGGCACAGCCAAAGGACCTCGCACTTATTAACACAATAAGAAAAAGGCCCCGTACCCTTCCCGTGGTAGGGATAAGAAGGGAGAAAGAAAAAAAAGAAAACAAAAAAAAATGTATATATAATAAGGCGCATAACTGGGGGCCCACTAAAAACAAACAACACATCGTACTAACGCATTTCTTTGTCTCTGTTGTGTCTCTATGTGTATCTCTCTCCCCTTCGCACTATCTTATTTTTTTCTTCTTTTTTTCTCCTTCTCCGATTCCGACATATAGTAAAATATGCATATATGTATGTGCACGCGACGAAGAGAAACGGGACCCCCTTAGCTGCGTATCTGGCCTGCGTTACGTGAAATCTTCTCAGGAGGCTCCACCGCCATGCTCTTCGCCGAGCCGTTTAGCGCGCGCTTGCGGCTCTTCATGTAGTCTGCAACAAACAAACGTAATGGCTCGTATACATTATGTCCGATATCTTGGCTGACAATAAACTGACGTTGGGTCCGGCCGAGCGATGCTTCTCGGACGGATTAACTAATAAGGCGCAGTTCGCTGGGCCCACTTTACCAACTGGATTATCATCAGGGCACCACAGGGAAAATTGCTACGGTCCCGTGTCGCCCCTGGATTAACAATCTTAACATCGAGTATGTACGTGTAACATGGGTGGTAGAGGACTACGACGTAGGTTCCAAGTGGTAGCGTCTACAAGATGAATTTTATCATCTCCACTAACAACGCGCCTCTTAATCTCGTTCACTCTGATGTCAGTCGAGAGTGCAGTCAATTCTTGACCTCGCTCGAAAGCATCATGAGAGACGCGAGATTACTTCTAACTTTGGATGCGCGTAAAATTTGTTTACATGACAAACTCTATATGTTATTCTATGTGCAGCCTTCGAGATTTCGACAACCCCTCGGATAATGGTCTTTCGCAAGAAATAAGTTCATCCGAAAGAAGTCAACGAAATCGATAAGTTTTCACCAAGCATCTGGTCTTATCTAAATACAATAATAGGTTATGTTATGTTCCAAGTCCTTTCAAACGTGTCTGCCTTCTTCCGGGAACACTAAACGATTTTTTAGACACTCCAGAACACCATTACATGCACTTGAGATCCGTATTATACACTACGTTATATCCTACATAGACCAAAATATGTATATAGAAATAGAACTCTGTAGAAATTTACGAGAATCGCCGTAGGCGCAATAATTTCGAAAGCCTTATTACGTTTCGAAATAGCTATTACCCCGGTAAGGCCCAAGGAAACTGGGCGGATTTTTAATGCGAACAAGACAGACAAAAGTGCTGTACACATTCTTTTCAAGAGACTCTACGCAACACGGTTCATTTTGAAATTTTTTTTTTTCATCATTACTCTTTCAATCATCAAATTTGCCATACAGATCGCATTCAAGTTAACTACCCGCACGCACAATTTACACGCAAAGTACGAACTGAGTCTATACTACCTATATCCGCCTGTATTCGTTTATATAAAGTAGAAATGCCGCGAGCCACAAAGAGCAAACATCTGGCAATGGCTGAGCTGCTTGACTGGCCGCTGCCTCGCTAAAAATATATATAAACCAACCGAGAGAAAATCGACTAGTAAGATCAATCGATTAGAGTGAACGCGATGGCGACGTTGTGGTTGTGGGTCATGCACGTTGATAGTATTTTCCTACGGCATGGATCACGACGTAATGACTCAGTGCAATAAGAATAATAACAAGCGACGAATAGTGGCAGTATGCTAGTAGCAAGAGCGATAGTGGCGATGGTAGTAATAACAATAATAATAGTAACGTAGTACTGTCAGCAGTAGTAGTAGTAGTAATAGCAGCCTGTATACTTGTCACACAGTCTGTACGTGTAACGGTCGCGTGTCGCGAACGTGTCGTCGATGTGGGACCCTACCGAAAAATGTCATTGTCATCAGCGAGGGGATGACGTAGATACCCTATGCACGGTAGGGTACGACGGGTACGTTGAATGACGATCCGAAAACTTTGGACATCTGCCACGATTTTTCCAACCTCGTCGATTTTACCTGAAAGGGTGACGAGCCACGCGACCCACCCATTATTCTACTCCTCTCTGTAGATTTACATAAATCCAATAAGTCAATCCTTGGAAGCTTGTGAAGGACTCAAAAGTTCGATAAATCGATGCGATAAGAATTATTTTTACAACGATAACATTACGATCTACTTAAACTTCGAGCGACGTCTGCACTTCCTACGGCGAATACTGGTACTACTAGGAGAAAAACAAGAACTACGGAATACCTACAGAACGACAAATTTCTACGAATGATCTTAATGCACTACATTTTTTGTTCTACGATCAATAATCGATACACGTATTTCTGACATTGATCCATCGGGACATCACAGGCCTGAGGATATACGTAGGATGTCCCGTGACAATTGTCGAGTCATGCGATACGAATACTCGAAGCCCAAGGTACTGCTAAACGAACGAAGGACCACGCTAAGTCTCATCCTCGTGTCGATATAAAGTTTTACGTGCTTTTTCATATTTTAAAGAGACCCTTCTAATCGCCTAGTTCTAAAAGCTTGGATTTTAAACGCGACTTTAGGCTGCGCTCTATTACTTCCAGATCCCCACCCTGTGCCCACGTGAAAATCCATTATGCCAACAGCTGATACCCCCATGCATGCGCCCACCTTTCCTCTTCTGTATTTCGGACCCCTCGCGCTTTAAGGGTGACTACAAGGGTAAGGGCAGCAACCCCATATGGGACATAACAGCTGACCACGTTCTCATTAATAAAGTACGTTAGAAAAAGCTGCTGCAGCCCCCGCGACTTTATATCCTACAAAGCTACGAGGCTCCTGGCTTGTCCCGTTACGGGATGGTTATAGTACGTTACACTGAAATATCTATTTTAACAGTACCTATGGTTCGCCATAAGGTATTGCCAGGATTTTCTAAACTTTTCAGACTTTCCCCATGCGCGCATAGAAAGTTTTGAACTACATACATAGCAGGCTTATGATATTTTCAGAAATACAGAGTGTTTCATATGTTTCGACAATACTACTAGAGATAATGCTACAGATATACAGTCAAAGCTCTCTGCCTGTCTTTTTTTCTTGTAATAAGTTTTATATATTATTCATGTTTACACTTGATACATCCGGTATACTACGAGTACACTGATTTCTATGTTTTACTGTATAATAATCAAGACACGCGAACTCGGCCGCTCTCGCATAACGGAACGTTAAAGTTTTGCTAGGTGCATTTTTTTCTCTCTATCAATAATAGACGTTACTAATACAACTATAATTTCTGAAGGCATTTATTTGTACTGTGAATACCCGGTAGACTTTTGAATGTTATTTTTCGATTTTCTTACACCCGGATAGCGACAATCCGAGGGCAATTGCGAATCAGCGTGTCATTTAGTACGTTATAATTTCAGAGTTGACGTGCAGTAAAAAGGTTTCTCTGCCTCTCATGAAACATTACGGATTTACTTGCTATGGCTCTAACGTATGAATTTTCAAATGAATAAGCTAAAAAGCGGCTTATCTCATTGATTTCTTTTTGTTCCATGCAGTTCCTTTCACGCGATGAGAATACGAAGTGGGACGCCTCTAATGCATAGGATGCCAAAGGAAAAATGTAAACAGAAGCATTCGCGACTCTGCGGTATGTAAAAGCACGTATATACATATAAATACATTTCTCCTCATGTACATATGTTCCTGTATATGCGTATATATAGATCAGGATGGCAACGTCACGTCCAGAAATAGGTGCGTCGCGTGGGAGATGCAAGTCGAATAATAATAACGGGAGAAAAATGGAATAGACTATGGGGTAGCAAAGATGGCGTCCTGGAAGGTACAAAATACAAACAAAAGTCTAAGGAGTCGAAAAAAATAAAATTTGGAAAAAGTATCTGTAATTCTTTTAGAAAATCTACATAGGAATAAGAGATGGACGTATTTTTCTTTTTTTCTGGTTTACGTCAACCTATCTTTACAAAAACTCCGTGAGACTTGAAACATCTTTTATTTTTGAACACTGGTAATGACAAAAGTAAAGATTTTTTTTTTTTGTACACAACAGGAGTTACGATAGATATGAATATCAGTCCATATAAAAAGAGGATTAAAGTTAAACAGTAAATAATAGTAAATTTAAGTGATACGCAATAAGTGGCACAAAGCAAAGGTTGTTCCGTCACGATGGAAACAGTGCTAAGGTCACACAGCTGCAAGTAAGACGACATTCCAGTGTCGCGTCATTACTTAAATTGCACTCGTGACGGTAAACACCGAATTCTAAATTATAAGTGATGACCGTTTAAATCAGGGAATTGGATTGACCTAGACGGGACGTCGTGCCCATCGTATTGCAACGAGTTACGGATTCGGTTGATCCTATAAGAACTCGAAGAAAGTTTCAGAAACAACACTACAGAGCTGATACAAAATGATATAAATATACTACTTCGTAAATTATACTTATGCACTAGATACATGAAAAAAAAAAAAAATAAATAAATAACGTGCACGAATGCATAACCGGGTTGAAAAATTGTCTTACCGGTAATGGAGGACTGTTTTCTAGCTGATAGCGGTAATACCGGCGTGGTAGGTTCCTCCAGGACACATGATTTCTTCTTCTTGCTCTCCGTTAGGACAGGATCGTCCGGAGTGGTTTCAACGGTACGTGCACCGATCTCGGGAACCCTTGTCTCCTGGGGTGGAGTTCTCTCCGACTTCCTCGAGGTGTTACCGCTGATAGAGAGTGTAGTATCCGTACGACGTAGCCTCGGAGATACACTCGAGGATTTCCTTGGTGTACCTGGTGCATGTTTCCTTAGGTAAGGCATACCGCGCAACGCGTACGGTTCCGGGACAACGTCCTGGGGTGTGACTATCTCCCATGTATATTGGGAATTGCTCCTGGGCATTTCCAGATGGAAATCAAAACCCCACTTATCAGCATCCAGTCGAGATTGAGCCTTGAGTTCCCGCTCTGCCAGGGCTTTGGCAGCGGCATGATCAACGGGCCCAAATAAGTCCCTGCGAATACGTGCCACGGCAGCCTGGCTTGGCACGGGACGAGCACCCCCCAGGTTGCGACTCATTTCCGTCATCATCGCCGGATTCAGCACCCTCGCGCTCATATTTCGACGCCTAGCTAGGATATCCCTCTTCCTCGTTGACGGCGTCCTGGCCGCGCGTTTCCAAAGTCTTTTAAACACCCCACAGAAATCACAGCCACCCCCTGGTGCGCACTTCTGTCTGTAATAGCTTAGATAAATTTTATGCGGTTCTGAACAATATCCTTGTACAGAAACCTGCTCATCAGGAAGGTATATCCTGTTTTTAATTGACAACTAGGTCCAATAGTTATTACGTAGTTAATAAAATTTTTGGTGATTATGCCAAGAAAATATCAATAACTTCAGCGGCTACTTCAATTCTCGTGATGCTGAATACAATTCTGGTATAGAAGACGTTCGAGTTCTTGGTATAAGCCCGCGGCTCGGAACGAGGAACCTGCTGCGCAGTATCTCTGCGCAGCGTATTAGGCTATCTCGAAAATGTCGGCGAACACGAGGTCGTGCCGTTTCGCGGGACACTTGGCTCGACAGAGTAGAGTTGAGATAGGAACACCGCCTAGAGTCCGTAGAGTTTCAAAATCGTACTAGCCAGTCTCCTGGATCGTGGATGAGAAAGTAGTCGGCCGTAGTTGAGCACGCAGTCAAAAGTCTCCACGGAATATTTTCGGAGCGCGGCTCAAACGAGTCGTAGAACCGGCAACGTCGCACGCACTGTGCGTACGCACACTGGACTAAAAGATAGCGCGGTTAAGTTAGATTGAAAACAACTTATTTCTTTCGCTGTTATATTACACTCGGATCTTCATTCCAGTACCAGTATTATTCAAAAAGACACTGTCTAACTTTTCTCTCTCACAGAAAACACTCGACTCGCGAGGGCCGCACTGCCTCGCGTGGAATCTCTACGCGGAGATGAGTAGCACGGCCGAGAAGATACGGCAACGCCGCACGCACTTGCGTGTGCGTCGGAGATGGACGGCGATACGAAAATGTGAAATAACGACGTCGCCAACAACGACACGTTCACTAATCCTGTTATGAATCCTCATGGGCTCGTACTGGCACACTTGTGTTGTCTGGTGCGTTGAGAAAAATGCAAGATTTCTAATGAATTTTCAATGAGAATTCAACGAAAAAACCCGATTGCACACGGCCCGAACGTTTCAATGCGCTGAGCGCGCGTCACAGACACTTTTTCCAGTATTTAAATACAGGCTCTACTCTGTTGTTGACGCACGATGGACACTTCCCGCCAACCGCGGTGACAGATACACACGTCGCACGCGTCGAACGCGTCCTCGAGAGTGGCGAGAGCGCGCGTGTTTCCCGGGCGATCGTGGAACGGCGTTTGAACGGATTGCGTAGTAGTTCGGTGCGGCGAGGAGCGCGAGGACGCGTGGCGTACGTGCGAAGCGCTCTCTGGCGACTGAGACAGTCCCTGCTATTTGCAAGCGTCCCTGTCTCGGTACCACTCGGGTGACTCCGTCAAACTTCGGTTCGCTACACTCCTCATTCCCTACCACGCCAAAGGAGTGTCCAAATAACCGCCACTTCCAAGATATGCTTTACTCACTATAAGTACTAGTACGCGCCACTTTGAAACGTGGTTCTTACGTTTTACAATATAGAACGATGCGGTGTAACAATAAAACTTAAAAAAAAAAAGGTTCATTCCCTCATAATTCATTTTTCTTATTTCAATCAAATTTGTATTCAAATTTTTCGGTAAAAATCTAACCCTGTGTTTTAGGGGTGGAACCAGCATTTTCATAGCGTCGTATGGTCTCTATAATCCGAAATAGTTTAAGGATTTTACATAAAATGTTAAGAGTGAAGCTTTGCAATAGACCGAAAAAAAAAAATTCTGTATGAGTCGTCCCAAAAACAAGCAACATCGTAAATGACCCAAAAGAGTTTACTGGGATAAAGATTATCATAAATTGTTATTATAGGAGACTCATAATCCAGCTGTTGCGATGTGCCTTAATTGGCATAACGAAAATTAGCAAGTTGCTTTGATTACAGACAAATAAAAGTATATTCAGTAGATATGAAGTCGCGAGACAAACATTAAAAAGCACTTCGTTTCAAAACAACAGCATTGACTTAATCTTATCGAAAATTGCATGTACATACACATATTATATGCTTCACTAGATTCGTATGTTTACCAGTACGTTATTTTATGCCGCATTTAAATTTCCTTGAGATTATCGTTAAGGTTCATCCTCAGCAACGACTGATATCAGCGACGTGCATTACTTGCGGGACCTGTCGTTTTGTGAGATTATCAGAAATCCTTTGCAGTGACCGATTCGACTCATACAAAACTCATTGGTACGAACGCAGGGCCATTATTATTATAAGATACAAAACCGTACGAAAGTATCCTATGACTTTTTATTAACATACAAAATAATTGGATTGAACATGGCTATCGTTATATTACCTGAAGTCAAGTAACTCGAGTGTTGCGTACAGGTTGGAATGAAAAAAGGATGTATTGAAAGAAATTGGTGTGAAACTTTAGTATTGAAATAATGACCATTCATAAATAAATCGTCTTGTCCTCCTCTGGTCAGTGAGTACCAATGGAGCCACTTTAAGCGCCGGCATAAAACTAACGAGACAAATCGAGACTTTTCATTGATAATTGTCAATTTACTTCATCGACGCTCAAGGTTTATTGCCTTGAACACCGGGAAAGCGTCTGGCAGCGTCGCAATCCGTAAACAACTGAGATGTCTGAACGAATCGACTATATAAGAACCAGCGGCTGGACCAATCGGAGCGTCATTAACAGAAGCATGGCTGTCGAACGTGTCGGAGTTTTGATTGAAGATTCTACCGCTAGATGTCAGCGCCGTAGACCGCGGGAATAATATAAAATACGCAAAACAAAATACGTTCTCCGTCGTATATCATTTCACTGGAACTTGACATAGAAAAAGTTTCCGACTGGATTAAACTTCATTTAAAAGACAGATGCGTCATGTTTATCACAACATATGTTCTCAGAGGTATAGGAGAACACACTGGTATATCTGTTTTAAAAAATATTCCAAACATTTTCTCCCCATTTTGACATACGGAAATCACTAAGTCATAAAGCACAGCACGTTTTCTCATCTCTTCCTGCTTTGCTCTCATATGGTGTCAAGTTTCCAAAAATATTCCCATGTATCGCGGTCTAGGTACAGCGGACCCCACGCAGCATCCAGGAAGTCGCTCAGGAGCCCACCGGATGTGCACCAACCTGAATGGGGTCCTACGAATCCACGTAAAACAATCGGATCACCAGTCTCAAATAAAATGAACAATCTTATCGAGCCTTTTGCTTCTTCTTCGTCCTTTCCTTTTATCACCACAATAGCTTCACCTTCCACGTGAAGGTGGAAGAATTTACATACTCAATGCATGCTGCTCAACCACTTATCATGGTTGCAGGTGGTACACTTGCCAAAATATTTCGTGACTTATCAACAGTCTATATATATATAAATATAAGCGCAAGTATTTCACGTGCCATGCGATAATCTTGGGACACACAATGTTTACTCGAGAAACAAGTAATAACTGACGTGCCATCTGTTGCGTGTTTACTTCCTGAAGGAAGCACCTGCGGAGATCTTTCTAACCTATCAAGTGTTACTTATGTTATCTATCTGGCAATATAATTTTTAGATTAACAGTACTTGTACTATTCAAAATTTCCAAAAATATATAGAATATTTGAAATACCTTGAATGGCTACCGTCTTAAATATTTCTCAGGGTATTCACTTGCTCTTTCTCTTTACTTTCTTTTGTTATTCCTTTCTTTCTCAGTCTCTCTTTTTTATTTTCTTCCACATCCTTTTGTCTTTACAATTTAACTCCACCCCCGTATTCGCGCGGAAACAGTTCGTTCGGCAAGGATCGGCAAGTGAATGAGGTCCCCGGCATGTACAATGATCGCGCGACGAGGTGTATGGAACATGTGCAAATCCTTTGTCGTATTCACGATTGTGCGACTTCCGTGGGAATTCGCGGAACGGAAGTGCAATTTGCGCGAAACAAGACG
Source organism: Hartigia nigra (assembly GCA_031001745.1). Classification (NCBI taxonomy): domain Eukaryota; kingdom Metazoa; phylum Arthropoda; class Insecta; order Hymenoptera; family Cephidae; genus Hartigia; species Hartigia nigra. The sequence goes on from JARPRG010000374.1 coordinate 2,253,335, forward strand.
GAGGCTGAGGCAAGACGTAAACGATCCTCTCTTGGACTCTCTTTGTAAGAGAGGGAGGAGAAAGGAGTGAGGACAAGAAAGAAAATAGTACAAGAGAACAGACAGGGATATTATGTATGAGAAAAAAAGGAGAGAAATAGCCAGGTGTACGTTGCTTGGTTTTAGATACCCAAGAGTCCCAAAACCGATTGAGGGCCCATTCTAATATCCTAATATATAAGTAATCGATATAGCACAGTATTAAAAAAACTTTAAAGATCACCAGTTGACAAGAAAAAAAGCAACCAATGGGCTTCCCTGAAAGATTTAATGATAATCGGTGTACGTGCAAAAAAAGATATCGGAATTAAAAGTCTAGGGTATCCTGACCTGGTTCACTTCTGTATCAGGATGAACTCGTCAGGGCCGTATTGTGTCACAGCATTACCCTCAGGCCCATGACCTATGATCAATCAAGAGATTTTACCCTCTTGTGATATTAGACATGGTTGCATGCGCACTTAATGCGAATCTGTCAGTCTTGAATTTTAAGGGCTCAGACTTACAACGGCGTTCAAATTGCATAAATTCTGTTTATAGCGTGGAGAATATTTTTATCAGCTGATTAAACTTAACTGTGTCATTTAAAATTATCGTTGATTATAAAATCTTTAGAGGTGGGGGATAATAATAATAACGAATCAAAATAAATAAGACAGATGTTTCTCATAGAAGAGTTATTCGACTTGAAACTGGGTCGGGTATGAATTAAGTGCAATAAACATGGTGTGGGATGCATATCCGGTTATCAGCTCAGCCGCATAGGAATCATTTGACCTTGGTGGTATGGAATTTAATTAAAAGTTTGATAAGGCTTGTTAGAAATATATTATATATTCTGATACTCTATCAAATCTTTTGTTATAAATGTATAAATTCTATAATAATGTATCTTAGTGAGTGTTTCGTGTTAGGATTTATTTGTATATTGCACATTTTATATATTATCGTATGAGATTACATATGTGCCTGTTAGTGTTGTTTGGATTAAATATATAACGTAATATCACCGTTTGGTACGAAGATTTATGATAAAACGTTTATCAATGTATCTTATAAACAAGTTTTTTTTTTATTCGATGCTCGGTTTGACCAATATCTTTCATTTTGACTAGCATCTATTAAGTGTTATCTGTACCAGTTGATAGACTAGATCCATCGATAAGGATCGATGGGACTTTATATTATGTTGGTACCCAGCACTCATTTGGCGGTGCGTCGATTTTTTGAATGTTAAAATTTTCTTTGTAAATTACGACGGCATACTGAACTTCCATTTGTACGTGGTAAATGGTACAGTACCGCGAAGTACGTTTCAAATGGTCAATTAAAAATATTAAAAAACATTTAGTATAAATATTATAAATAAAAAAAAATATTTCGCTGCAAACGTAGTAAGTCAATTTTCTGAAGAGTTATTGAAATCAATATCAGACTTCTGAGAATTCTCTCTGTCTTGAGGGGTTGCCTCACTGTTATCAGTCTCTTGATTCTTAGAGATCATCGTGGCTTGACCATTTTCCACATTTCTTTCCTGGCTATTTTCAATGCCTTTGGAATCCACTTTAGACCATTCCCAGCGTCCAGGTAGAGGCTCTTCTTTTTCGAAGTCAAAGTTCCATCGTTTTGTCTTCTGCAATGAAAATAGAATTTCCTAAAGTTATCATAAAACGTTATTTCTCAAAAAATTCGTACTTCAACAAATTTCTTTCTTATCTCTATAAAAAAAAAGAAAAAAAAATCAAATTTACCTCCTCTAATTCCTTTTTGGATTCTTCGAACAAATGATTATTCAAATTATCATCGATCCCAGTCGAAATATGTCGTTTTTCGCTGTCGTCGTCATCTTGAAATAATTTTCTACGCACAGTTTGCCTGCTCCTGGCTCTAATTCCTTCCTGAACGTCAGACTCCCTGTCCTGCATCACCAAACGGGCTCTGAAATAAAAGTACAAAGATTCTCGAACATCCTATAGCCGAAGAATTAAAATAAAAACTACAAGAATAAAGTGGCAGAGTAAAGGAGTAAAGGAAGAAACAAAAAGTCAAGTCCAATTGCCGAAAATTGCTCCTAATTCAATTGCTCGTGTCAGCAGTCCAATACCAGTATAATTTATCCACGACGTCCTTAAGCGCTTTGCAGTATCCCAACGGAAGTATGAATCCCTAAGATACGGTTCTAAATAAAAAAAATTCTAAAATTACAAAAAAAAACATACTAGTACTAATAATAACGTGTTATCAGCCATTACTTATTTCCTCTTAACCATCCGCCTAACAATAGGACTTTAACAAATCCTTATCGCCCATTTGCGCAATGTTATCACAAACGCACCTGCTGCAAACCCGAAGAAATTCCTTTTCTCGTAAAGTTATCGAAAATTTTTCGTCATTTATTTTCAAAATATCTCTTCGTGTCTTTTAATTTGCTATTTCCAGCCAATTAACGTACACTCAACGTCATTAATACCTGGATGGTAAAGGACATTGATATACCCAGTCAATAAGTTCAGGTATTAATGACACTGAGTGTACATACGTATAACCTCTAACAAAGTCACAGTTACATTAAACGGGGGACCTGTACTGCCATCTATTTAACCATCAATCAACAATAACGCTTAATGCATATACACGTACATTCAACACACTGTTTATGCATACTTTTACTTTATATCATTTAAAAAAAAACTGTTTTCTCAATGCGCATAACCCATTGAACACGTATTTGCAATTACTAATTAAAACGTCCGACAAGCACCTCGTTATATTTACCTCTTCTACCACGAACTCTCGTGACACTAACAGTATTAACTAATCACCGTGCACATTGGAATGTAATCTTACAAATTTGAAGATTCTTATGGATTTTTATAATTAATTTTTTTTTTTAATTATCTTCGATCAAAGATTTTACTTGGTCAAGAACTTTAGTCGAATAATTTTCATAATATTTCTACTTGACTGTACGATCGGCACTACTGCTGGTTCGGTAGACTTTTCCTACCGTACGTACTAATCGATAAGCTCTTTATTCGTGGGGGCGTCTTACGCCCTTTAGCACAGCAGAGAAACAGGGGTTGTTGTAGTGCGCGCGCACTCTGCACAGGCGCACTTGGGACACGTGGACTGAAGTATTTTTTTACTGATGAGAAAAAAATTTGTTTTTGTTTTTGTTTATTCAAACAGTTCAATTTTAGCGGATTTAATTTATTAGGAACTTTAAGGTATCGATTGTCGTGTTTCATGCAGCACATTATCTTAGGTCATTCATAGGGTCAGTTATTTCCTTATCAGTCAATTAGACGGATTTTTATCTATATAAGAGTTAATTGATTGCACTAACCTATTGAGCGACTCACTCGAACCGCGACTGCAACGCGAATGCAACTGACTAGCCTAGATTCAAGTTGCCTCATTGTGAACGACGCAGAATATATATGTATACAGGTCTCTAGTGGGAGTTTAAATGCAGAGTCTATAATATCCAATCGTGGTTTAAACAGTTCAATCGATATCGATCAATTCCTATAATAGAATATCGTTAATGAATATTTTCGTTTTATAAATCAATAATTAATTTCACGAGGTGATTTACAATAATAGATCATCATTATGCCTGACATACATTTTTTTTCCTTCCTACACGTCAGTCCATCAAAATTCATACTGCACTGCACGAAGTTATAAATTTCCGATCGATATATACGTCGATATACAAGTATTAAAGATGGCTATAATTTTCCGTCATTATATCAATGACTAGTTTCTCTTCCTGGTCACGCGAAATACTCCAGCCTTGTGCTCCGCTGCACTTTCTCACGTTTTGCTCGTTGCCGATGCATTGCGAACGCATTGCGATTCTTATGGCACGTCGACATCGGATACTCGATACTCTCATGCGGCTAAATTCACGCCGTACAGTATTCATTCCCACGGCGGTCAATATTTGTACGAATATTTTCTATGAGATCATTGCGATTCCAAAGAATTAATCGCAAGCATGATAATGATAAATATCATTAATGACAAGTATGTACAAAAATTAAGATTACTCTTAAGAAGAAGATTATAATACAAATTTTTAATTCTCTTTCAATTTCATTGATCGTTACATTTTTTTTTTATTTTTTCTTTTTCAAAATTCATCCCGTACAGGTAAACAAGCATAGCTTCGTCCATGTTCTCCAGAATATTGCGTGCACTGTGAGAATTCAGAAACAATGCCGGGAAGTTAGTCCCACGCAGCTACCTAGATAGGTTAGGTAGGTAGGTACGTAAGCACTGTACTGTAGCAAAAAGTAAGACTGTTATGGAATATTCTCGGAACAGTCGTAACTCTCTCTCTCTCAAAAAAAAAAAAAGATACATAGGTAAGATACCTACATTGCACTGTAAACCTGCAAATCTTCTTCTTCTTAAAGCCAGCAAACTATGTCTAGTATTGGTTGCTGTATTGCTTTTACTTATAATGGAAAAATTTTGCAAAACACACAGCAACGTGTCGGACGACTCACAAGCGAGAAACAGGAAGACTCGATGAAAGGGGTTCTGTCAATTTTTTAGCACACAGAACGCGTCGTGGTATTTGATAAATATTTATCAAACTTTCTTTAAGCACTTCCGTTCTTATTATTTGCATTTCTTGCAGCGGTGCATTCGATTAATTAAATAATAATAATAATCTTTACCGTTATTCTAAAGGCATAATTTTAGGAATAAATTAACATTGTTGCTATACAGGGTGTTTACTTGAATTGCTTTATATACATTTTTTAATCAGTTTTCAAGAATCCCGTGGGATAGCCTTGACCGTGAGTCTCGTACGTCCTTGCTTCGCTTTGCTTTACTATGTTTTATTCCTTGAACGGAGTTCTGGCTGTACCCTGAGTTTAGCCGGGTGTGACTGGCATGCATGTAACCTCGGGTTAGGCCAGCATACGGTACCTGGATTACTAATTGAACGTCTTACCGTTAGTGGTTGAGAGTCGTGATTGTTTGAAAATTCAAAATTGCGTAGAAAGTTGATATTAAGGTTGGTTCATAAACATATATACTCCTAATAACATTAAATCATCTAATCAGAGCTTAGTGAAAACAAAAAATAATAATATTGACAAATTCCATGCTGCTTTCCGATATAAATAAGTTCCTTAAAATTTGAATTTAAAGAAAAATCCAATATCACTTCCGGTCTGTATTCGTTACGGACAACCATTTCCCCCATTTGCAATGCAAACCCTTCGTGTCGGCAGGACTCTGTCATCGTGGTATATATGATATATATAGGGGGATACAATGAACTAGCAAGGATTCTCAATGGAATGCATATTCATTCACTCATTCATTCGTTCATTCCTTCACGGTTCGCGGCGGTCGGACACATGTACCACTTCCTTAGATCCGCCTATACTGCCTGCGTGTTAAATCTTGAGAAGAGGTTCACTCTGAGGCCAACTGTCGCTTCCTGTATATTCACGGACCTTGAAATATATTCGAGAGTTAATCGCGACGACTACGAGCATCCTGTAAGACTATAGTGATTTTTCCAAAAAAAAAAGAAAGGTATATTCGAAAAGACCTTATCATTATTTATTTTCTTTATACGAAATAGTCGCTTCGTACGATTCGGCCGATAAGGATACCATGAGAAATTGTTAAATTTTCAATTTTTTGTTTACTTTTTTCATTCTTCTCTCCCTTTAGAACTTTTCTGGTAATAATAAGCTCTAACGAAGAAGATGGCTATCGTAACACCCCAGTATAAACGTCTACCCTTCCAGACGCAACAGTCCCCAACGTTTTACCGTCGCGCCCTCCTTCTTTCTTCTTTCCAAAAATAAATACAGCTCCCCCTCTCTGTTCTCTATAGGTTAGAGACACGGGCCAGGATTTTCTTTCGCCCCTCGGATGTGGTTTAAATAATTGGAGGTAGGGAGGGTCGACTGGAAGTGGCGTTCGTCCCCTCTCGCAGCTCTTGACTTTTCTACCATTTCCTGTCGCACGTTTCTACTACTCCTTTCCCCGCACTCCGCCACTTCATTCCTAATTCCATGGAAAAGTCAACGGACGTCGTTCACGTGCGGAGAACATCTTCTCCGTAGTCTATATCGAGGAGAGAAAGAAAAAAGGGGGAAAGAAAGAAAAATAATGGGTGACGAGAAGGATGGGATTGCTTAATTCTCAAAGTAACCAGCATCCACGTAAAAGTCTGGTAAAATATTATACTAGAATAAATTCCTGAAAACAGCAAGAACGATCATTTCTGCTATTTCACATTTATCCAGTAGGATGTATATAGAAATACAGTAATATAAGAATCTAGCACAGGTCGCGCTTTCTAGTTTTACGCCAAGAATAGAATGGCGTAGGCCGTCGCTTGACTAGCTACGTAGTAGACAGCATGGTTTACAGCATTTAACGCCTTGAGTAAGGTCAGCTTCGCACGCGGCCATGTGGATATTCCGATTTCGAATGATCGATCGTAAACTCAAAGAAAAGGATAAAACGTCAGATTAGAAAAAAAACGTTAAACAATAACGGTATAACTGAAACACTGATACCAAAAATCGAGGTAAATATCCTCGTGAAGAAAGAAAGAAAGACAGAAAAATAAAGGTAAGAGGATATTTAAAAGCAAAAAAATATGGATGTAAACAAAAGAAAAAAAAGAGTGTTCTGTCAGTTGAGATAAAGAGACTCGAGTAGCTACAGTCACGAAAACAAGGGACACTGCCTGGCTCCAATGTGGGCGCATTCAACCTGGCTGAATTTAAAACCCGGACGGCAGACAATAACCATCCTCCCCGTCGTCGAGCGTGTCCGCCGTGTCCACCCTGGAGCATGGAAACCTAACCCTTTGAGTTTCGCGCAGGAAGAGGCCGCTCTACGTAACGCAACACGTTTAAATCCCGTATACGTATGAAACGCTAGTAGAGTTCACCGGGTGGGGTAACCGCAGGAGGATATCGTCGTCATCGTACACCGAGGACTTTCACTCGAGGGAGAACAAAGAGAGTGTACTTTATCTTGTTCCTCTTTTATTTGTTATCCATCTCACAGCCTCCCCTTGACCGCTCTTATTCGTCAGGGGATATTATTTATATAAATTTTTTTTTATTATTTATTATTATTTTTCCACCCTTGCATTTTGTGCCACTATATAGACACGTATATATATATATATATATATATATATATATTTAGTGCATGTCCCACTTGCCTGTGCCTAGCAACCAACATTCTGACTGCAACTTCGAATTTATCTAGAGGATGATGCACCAGTACCGGAAGTCACCAGGAACGACCCAAGATCCAGAATCAACCCGCACTACACCGGGTTCACGTGCAAACTGAACTGGCAGCCTCCGTCGCATGCGCGGCGAACTGCTAAGCTACATATAACACGCGCACCTAATTGCATTGATGACGTTTAAAACCATGAACGTACGACGCTTAGTCTCAGTATCATTTGTATTAATGCTTATCTCTGGTCGAACTTAGTGAAGCAGAACAGAGTGATCAGAGTTCAATGATAAGATTGCAATTATAAAACGAAGAATACTACGGTAGAAGAATCGTTAAATGGGCTTAGTCTTGCTTCTAGAATTACCATGAAATCAAGGTCAAATTTAAAATGATGCAACGAAATATTAAGCATATAAAAGTGACAGCAGGAAGTAAGCACGCTGCAGTGTGATAATGATTACGTATTTAAAAAGTTATGCATTTATGATTATCGTTTCTTTGTATCCTAAACAGCAAAACAAAAATCTTAAAATCGTCTTCGAATTATCTAAAAGCCTATTTCTGTCGCTTCAGACGTCCCGGAGACCATTTTTTGGACATAATGCGTTGTCTGGGATCTAGATCGACATTTAATTGGTTACCTACTCAAGACATTTTGACATAGTCATTTTTCACTTAACGATCGTCATTCACGAAGGACTTTATCATCCTTGAGAAAGTTGATTTTCTTATGAGAATTTCGTCAGCTTGGTAAAGAATTATATTCAGATTCTAGAAATACATTCCGTGACTAACTTTAGTATATTCTCTTAAAGTGGTGCCACTTCGGTACACTTGAGCCGATCTAGTGATGCCAGTTCAGTGAAGTGAAAGAGCAGTTTCTAGTGAGACGATAAATGGTTCTTGGTCTTAAGATTTCCTAATATAAATAATATACGTATATATACATGCTCATAAATGCCATTAACGATACGTAGCTATTCCGGGTACCAAGTGGCTCTGGCATCGTCAACTACTATAGTATAAGATAGTGCTCCTCTGATAGCTGATGCAACCCTTCGAAGATGATCATCGTTGCACCGGTTTTCAAGTCACTTTTGGAGCCATTCGCTTAGAACGACCGAAACAAACGGACGCTCCTGGCACTTCGCTCTTTATTCTTTACTGGAAGTGATTTCATGCTCGAGAGGACTTCTCTCCGACCTCCAGACAGGATCTAGGCGAGGCATCCTGTCAGTTTTACTCCTGGAATCCTGGCTAACTAGTTGCCACCCAGGATAAGTCCCTTCATCCTTGCCAAGAACTCTTAAGATTTGAAAACCTTGAATAAATAATGAATTTTAAATAATAAAGGATTCTTCTTTTGTTTATCCTTTTAAGAAGTTACTCTTACCAGGTTTAAGAAAAACTGTAATCTTTTTTTTTTTTTAATTACGTAAACCGACCCTTCGATCATCTCACAAAGGCGAGACAATCTCACGCCTAGGATCCTTCAAGATCTTTATGAAGTACCACTTCTTGCCTACTACTCCTTTTCGAGTCTCACTTTTCCTGAGAAAATTCTAAGTGAAGCCTGGGAACGTCCTTTTTTTTCCAGTTTTCAAAGGAGCGACGATCGCTTTGGCTTACTAGCACAAAGAGTTTCTTGAACTCAACGGAAGAGAGTGCCAGGCAGGTGGATGTCCGGAACAGTGTGTTAACGGTTGCTGCGAACCGTAACGACTTTGCGAATCGCCATCTTACTGCTTCTCTGTACTGTAACGCTGAATGAATTTCAATATTTCTTCATAAAGATTTTAGATTACAAAATCCAGTATCAAGCATATATATATATATGCATATATATATATATATATATATATTCAGGAGTCCAAGTTCCCAGGAGAAGAAGAAGCGTGAGACAGGACGAAGGATATGTCCCACTGAATGTTATGTACCGGGTGGCGGTTTGTCGTAAGATACAGTTTTTGCGGTGTCTCGCTTCAATGACCAAAGGTCCCGTGGGACTGAGGAACCACAGGTCCCAATCGAGAATCTCCACCTCTAGATACGTGTAGCTGGCTGAAATTCAATCGCCATCGAATCGATGAATGAAATACTTTCTCAAACTTATTATTAAGTTACATTAATGAATTGTCATTTTAATATTGTTCATAATACATCTGAAACTCGTAAGATTTTAACTTCATAAAAATTTCGACAAATTTACGAAAACGTATACAATTTTTAATTATCTACCGTCTCATTCTATATCAGTACCGGGTGGGACTTTTCGGACTCACTTTTACTACCAGGCGGCATCTAAAGTTAACGTTCCTGGAGGAACGGCTGGCACGAATCTGGACCGGATATTCCTTCTCGTATATGGGGTGCGTGCCCTGTTCGTACACACGGCGGTATACAAGAGAATTCGAAAACTGTACGAAGGAAGGAAGAGGAGAGAAAAAAAGGAGCCAAGAGAAAAAAAAGGTCCTCAGATAAGAGACACGTGCGCGCTTACTCCTCCACGTGTTGAAAAAAAAGAGAAAAAAAAAGAATTCTCACACATCCAAGCAGCTGCACGCTCCAGCGTTACCGTATAAATAAATCTTTCATTTTTCTACTCGGATCTAATGCAGAACAAGTTTTATTACCAAATGCCAAAGTCCCTAGATATATCCCATTCAATTTAACTACACTTTATCAAAGTCTCCAAAATGTTACACACAGTCCATACCTACTTTGGTATCTATCATTAACAATAGAAAAGGTGCTGGCAATAGACTACCAGCAAAGTGGTTATAACCAGTTCCACATTCGTCCCGCTTGGACATTGATGGAACGGGGTCCATTTATTTTTTTTCTTTTACTTGTTCATATAGGAAAAAAAAACTATACGTATACTCATTGAATAGCCTTAATTTGAAGAGTCGGTTGCATCCCCATCCCCAGTGTGTACCTTTTACGGGTGCATTAATGCTAATTTACATACCTAATGGGGACAGGAGGTGTATTACGGTAGCAATGTCATGCTCGCGACTCTCATTCAAGTTTGCCAATCCTCAACCTACTCGACAAGTTCATTAAGGAATACCATAATACCATTGTAAACTTGACTTGCCCGATGTTTACATCCGGACACGGTCATTTATTGAAAAATTAAGAGGATGCACTTACGATGCTTGGTTATGGTAAATTTTCTTATTACTTCTATTTTTTTCTTTTTCTTTTCTTACTCGCAACTTTACGGCGGACGTGGTCATTCGACGGTTAAACACCGTTACGTTCCTTGGTTGGTACAACTGTGTAAATTTTTCACGCGCTCTCTTCTTAGTGGACACTCGTTCTCTTACATTATGCACATAAATAGATACATGCTCGTTCGGGAATTCGAAGGAATAAATCTTTCTGACTGTCGCTACATATAAATAGTGGTGTTTTTTATTGAGCGTCAATGGAAGTTGAAACTATTGGAAGTAAAAGTAAAAACATCAATTTATCGTACGTGGTAACGACAAGAATAGATTGAGGACGGGACACATTTTTTTCGAGGGATTAGGATCGTGTTAATGGGACGTGAATTAGTTTTAATTGACTTAGCTTGTAAGAAAAAATTGATTGATCGTTGATTGATACTCTGGAACTAGGGACTCTATATACTGTACGCACAATCAGGTGTAAATTTGCTATAAATTCTGGGTCCAATTTAATCAATTTACTAAAATGGGGGAACCCCCTCATTTAGAATTTTACACATGTCACGCGTGATCGATGCTCTACATAAATTCATGGGACACCTGGGTTCTCCTTTATATTGATCACTAGTACCTATATGGATATTTTATATTTTTTTTTTCTTAGGCAACTGATTTACATAAGATGAGCACAACCACCATTAGGGAATTCAGTAGACGATCTTTTTCTCTTGACGATAATAGAATTTTGACGTAGGAAAAAAAAAACATTCTATATCCGTCTTCCAAAATGACATTTGACAATGTATAAAGCATCGGGTATGTAGGAAATGTCTTGCGGACAAATTTATTGGCGTAATTTCGACATGAAATCTCGATACACAGTGAATTTGGCAAACTAGAATAGGAGATCTAGAATGACAGCAGAAATACGTAAATTAGATTGTTCGAATATCTTACCTTAGAAACACGTTTGGACAGACATATATTTCGCCTTCATTCAAAAGGCTCAAAGATATTCATTGAAAACATGAATAAACAAATTTTCCGCACCGAATTTTCACGCGTATGCATCAGACGTACAGGGCTTCCGGTATTTTCTGTTTCAAGTACAAAAAAAAACGAGCACCGTTTATTCACTCAATATAATAATATTAAATATTAACATAAATCCATTACGGTTAGTAATATCAGTTATCGAGAACAGCGTCACTTCCTGTTTTCAACGGAGAGTTTACCGGAAGTCAAGGAATAAGCAGCGTGCATCGATCATTACGTCATTATGTGCATTTAGCGACATTGGCTTGTTATTACGAAGGACATCCAGCTGATCACGGCTCGT
>JARPRG010000374.1:2265236-2280104 GCA_031001745.1 Hartigia nigra
TCGATCATTACGTCATTATGTGCATTTAGCGACATTGGCTTGTTATTACGAAGGACATCCAGCTGATCACGGCTCGTGTTTCTCACTCACATTAATCATCGTTCGACTCAAACAATAAATCGTACGAAACATCGAACACGCGACGGCACGCGGCCGAGCTGTGCGCATGCGCAAAAGATCCGCAAAACATCACGAGAAATAATAAAGCCAGCTGAGTGCGGAATGTCGATTGTGTAACGTGTGCGATCAATAGTGAACAACAGTTAGTGTCTCTCGTACGTTTGCATTGGCGCAATTTATAAGAATTCGATTTTCAGTGCAATAAATGCATTGCAATATTGAGAGCGTTTATAACCTCCAAGTAATTACAGAACACGGAACATAGTAGACACTCAATTGTTTTATGATTGATCGACTGGCGACTCGTGCATAAAATTTGAAAATTTTCAATAAGCTCATTACACGTAGGATGTCGATTTATGTGTTAACGGAACTTTGAATGGAGGGATTACGAAATTAGTTTCTATTACCGAAAATAGCCAGCTAGGATGACAACCATTAACCTTGTACCAGCTGCGTCCTATGGGGTTCCTACAGTCCCTCCCATGGAGTTCTGCGGTGCATCACCGGGTATTGTAATTAACCGTGCAACTTGCAGCCACCCCCATACACCTTGAAGGCAATAGATGTGTTTGTATGTAAGTGCGTACATTTATATAAACGCAGACAGAGTAGGTAACGTGCCACCATAGGTAGAGCTTGATGTCTAACCCCCATCATGCATTTCTGGAAGACCACCATGGCACGTGTCCAGGTGGATCGGTACGTTATAATAAAGTGCAATTGAGGAACGTGTCCTCAGCTGCCTAATATTCCTGTCTGTTTTAAAGGTGCCGAACGTGGACGATGACAACTCGTTCCATTAAACATTAGATGGACACGCGACTGTTTAATTATGGCTATAACTAGTAGGTTTCAATTTTTAGGTTAGACTCAGTTAGGTTGGGTCATGCACGTATACAGCATTGTGATGACGAGATGTTGAGTAAATTTTTCAGAAGCAATACGAATATCATTTACAAATTTGAGATAACAGTTGTTGTTCTTCTTCGTAGAATTGAGAAATTTGATAAATAGATTGACGATAGCAGGATGATCCGTGGATTTCTTTTCCTCGAGATATTGCAGGTCATTAATATCGTTTGATATTGTATTACTGTAGTATCAATTGAATAAGTTTTTATTTACGAATGACTGTTTGACATGCGGGTCGCGAATACTGCGAAGTTAGTGTTATCGATGATTCTCGAGGATCTATAGATTAGTTATGGAAGTATCGGATAACGTTTGAAGGGTGTTGTATAGATAAGACTATAATTTCATATGAAATGTTAATAATCATTTATTTATTCGTTGGAATTCTTCTTAAATGTTAAAATTGACTAGAGGCTTCTTACGTACTAAGATCAGATATACATAGGATCTTGCTTCACTGTTCCCATTCTAAAGTATATGGTGACTTTGCTGAAGCATTAGATTAAATTAGTAAAAGTTAGTCTTTGGAGGCGCTGCATCGTTGTTCCGTTATAAGAATCAACCGTTTCAGGCTTCCGGTGGAGATCACACAGGAAATCATATTAGAGAACACTCCATTCCGAATCTGTACAGAATAGAAGACAGAGAGGCAAAAAAGAAAAAAAAGAGAAAGGAGTGTTCCATTGTTTCTTGATCTTGGCGGAAGGATTCAAAGCGTCCCGCCAGGATCCAGAGAAGATACAAAGAGGACGTTAAGAGTAAAGTAAGAATTTAAATAATTAAGAATTAATACCACCCCGCCCTTTTCGCTTGTTTTCTTTAGGACTCCTGGGATCCACCCTTAACCTCCATTAATTAATCTCGAATATTTACAAAAGAAATTGATTCTCGCCTAACACTAATGTGTGTACATTGTAATCAATGGCTAATACTTAATAATTCTAATAAGTAGCGAATGTGATAAGAGAATAAATATACAAATTCGATTATACAAAGTGCAGTCTCCGAAATGTGTGCCATTTCCGCTGCCATTGGTCCCGTGAATAAACGAAAGCGCCGTTTAGTTCTGTGCCTTGGAAGCTTCTGTACTTGGCTGCTTGGCGTCGCTAGTGCTCTTCTTATTGATGTCACAGACCTTGCGCGCGCGCCAGTAATCTGCAATGAGAAAATAAAAGGAATTCATTCAAGGATCCACTTGCTGCACTTATGTGCACACTACAATAATATGTATGTTAGGGATTTTGTATTCTGGCAGGGTCCAGTTGGCTTTTCAAATATTTTCTTTTTTACTTTCGCATCAAGCTTATACTCTGTTTTCTTTCCTTTCTTATACACAATCAAGAAGAGAGAGAGAGTGTGTGTAGTGGGCTCCTTTGAAAATGAGGGCCCAGGTGTCTCGCGAGTCTTAGCACGCTTAAACGACTTCTAACCGATCCGGTTTAGCGATCGAATCGATGCGGGCAGTGAGGCCCCGCATCTACTAAAAACGGCTACAGAAATCAGTCTAATTTTCATGGATACTAAACAACGGTGAAAAAAAAAGTAACTAATAAATGAGCTCCGATAACTACGTTGGAGACATATCTATTTAGTAAGGCTCCAAAATGTTTGGTTGGGTCAGTTTATTATGTCACGTATGGGACAACCTGTGAGCAGAGCGGTGCGAGGGTTAAAGAGGGAGAGGAGGAGATCAACCAAGAAAATACGAAATTTCCACAACAATAGCTCGTAGCACAAAACGTCTTCGAAAGGGTCCTACCCCATTTATGGTCAGGTAGCACCTGAGTCCCTTTCCCTAGCTCGGTGGAGCCCTAAGGCCTGCCTTTTTGCAGGGACACGTGACAGGTGCTCCCTCACGTCTCGCCACTGCCGAAATCTTCCAGTTTCGCTCATTACCTCTTCCTCCACCCCTCGACCCATCATCCCATTTTATCTTTCACGTTTGCTCCCTATATTTTTTTCCTTTGTCATACATCCTCACGGAAATACCAAAGATATCCAAAACACGTGGAATCCTTAGAGTTTACAAATCCCAGTCCTAAATCAACCTTTCTCCGTTATCTTTTGTAAGCAAGAAATCCGTATCGATCCGTACACGTAACCACAGGGTAACGCAAGTATCAAACGAATATTAGAGAGTTCAAAATCCAATAAAGCATTTTAATCAAATTTAAAAAATAGAGCCAATAAAAAAGAAGAGCAAAATAAAGAGAGTGAAAAAAAAAAGAACAAAGTAAAGGTGCAGTAACCATATGCTAGCCTCTTCAGGTATCCTTTCACTACACACACCAGCCCGCCATATGGCGTTTCTCCAAGGTTTTCGTGAATTCTCCCGAAATTTCGTTGGGATTCCATCATCTTGGTGCGCTAACCAACATCTGTTTCCTAGCTGATTGTCGGAGCAAAGAAACGGACTCTATCCCTTGTAAACGAACCAGAATCTTGGAGTGTCTTCCTTTACCTGTGCCACCATCTTGATTGAAAATCCTGCGCCAAGGATTTCCCTGAGGAATAAATGGCGGGTAAGCAGAGAACTACGTCGGTTAAAGGCGGAAGGGGATTCAAATGGAGGGAGATTCTTTGTTGTTCCCTTCTCGCCCACCCACATCCCCCCTATAACAGTTCCAAGTCTCCAGGAAGCCCTAAAGGTTCCTTTAAATCGAGAAGGTACAATAAAGACTTCTTTTTTTTCCTTCCTCCTGGCAACAAGGACGCTTTTCTTTATCCGATCTGGCCATGTCCCTAGCACGCTTTTGGGTTATGTCGGAGTATTTCAGAAAATTCGAAAATTCAAAATCGATCCAATATGTTCGTCCCAGCGAGATTCAGTGATATTCTGAAACTGCATTCTGTAGCTTCAACAATTTATTTTACGATTGAGACGTCGAGTCCAAGTGCAATTTTAAAAAGTCCTGTAGTACTTCGTTCGACCCGCGAGAGATCAGTGTAACCATCATGACGGTCATTCCGAGCCTTTTGTTACGATCATTGCTCTACATTCCACGAGATGTTGAGCCTTGCGGCATCACGGCCAAGAACCTTTTTTGTTGCAGTCGTAAATCGCGGCCGGCATCGATCCACGGTAAAGAATAACGCGAAATTACAGGATCTTTTATATCGTAAATCCTTTTCTCAGTCCCGTGAGATACTAGTGGATAATGGTGATGGGTCGATATAATACGTGTTTCTGCAAGTGGAATAAGAAAGAAGGTAAAGTGCCTTAAAGAACCAGATGGCTCGCGACCTTCGAAAGGTCTCCTAAAAACGTCGTCTTCTTTCCAGATGGATTTAAGTTAGGTTAGTTTGCAGTCACGTCTAGTAACTATTCCGTCGTGGGAAAAGTCGTTTTAGATGAGCGCTCAAGGTATGGAAACAAACAGGTGTCGCTAAGGGAGCAGTGGGACGTGGGTCCGTTGCGGCCTGGTGAACTTTAAGGCCCCGCCGAGACTTTTCTTACTTATACAGCATACTGGAAGAGATCCCATAAAAGACACTTCTAAGGATGCATACCAGTGGTAGTATGGTAGTCTTCGAGGTAGTTTCATTCGCCATTTACTGAAGTGCGTAAAACGGCCTGTAGTACCACGAACGTTATACGGTTCAGCGAATTTATGGATTAATGCAAAATTCTACGAAGATGCTCCATGTCGTGACTACTTTAAGTATGTACTTTCAGTATTCTAAAATATCAGTATTTCTGTACTCTTTCAGAGTCTATCGTACTACTTCAATCACGCGAGTGACGAAGGACGGGAGAATTCGAAGAATGCGATCGATGCAAGTTTCTTTCGTGAGAAGGAAATGGACCCTTTGATGACTCAGAAGGGCCTTAGGTATTTCAGCTCGAACTTTGTGACTCATTCGAGTGATTCACGCCAGTCTTAAACTCAGTACGTAGAAGAGTATCGCTTCTAGATCCCTATTCTCATCATCAGGAGACTGTATAAATCTAAAAAGAAAATTAGATTTTGAGAACAGTAGTACTATGAAAGTAATATAAAAAAATTCATTTTTAATTATAAGAATTTTGAAAAAAAATTTTATCTCGCAAGAAAATTTGTATAGGGACGTTTTAAGTGGAATCGTCGTAGCCTATTGCGTCGTGACGATGAGGTGTCTCAGAACGGATCATCTATCCTGAGGTCCCAGACCTCGGACAATCTTCAAGAGCAAACAAAGATAATGCCAAGAGAGCAAGTGGAGAGTGTGATTATCAGAGCAATTACAACCTTAGAGGACATTGGTCAAGCACTGTACAAAATTCACCATGGATATTCAAATATTCTCTAGAGTTCAACAAGGCCTAGTTACTTCAACTTCTAGGGATATCTTATACCATGCTTATTATACGATCTTGTATACTTGGTTCCGGCGCACGCAAGGCGTAGGGCCCTCACGTTGTTTTCGAAGGGATAAAACGGTAGCCCTCAAACGAAAGCTTGAGGCGAGGTGTAAAACAAGAAGCTGACGGTAAGGTAGACCAAGGATGAGGAGGAGCAAGAGGAAAAGGTCGATGGAGGAGGGTATAGTATTGTGGGACGGATGGATGGAGACTTCAGGACGGACTCGAGGATAATGGAAAACAGGTTTTAGCCACGCGACTCCAAGTCTGCGCCTACCTTCAGGCGTACCGTACAACACGGTAGACCGTTGTTCGACGTCGGGGTCCTTTGCCGCCAAAACTGTACGACGCATTTTACTTGTTGGGATTGTACATTTTGGGACCTACTAAACAGGATTTGAGGCCTCGAATTATTTTTATCGCCTCTCGGAAGTCGCAATGCTTAATATATCACTGAAATATTATTTCTACGTTATTCGCGAAAGTTCGTCAGTTCGAAATTTGACTAATTTTCGGCGTCCTGTTACTTTACCGGCAATGACTACGCATTTTTATAAAGATCTACGTCTTCCTTTGGTAAAAACGTTCACTGCCGACTGACTTCTCTTGAATTTTCAGCAGACGTTCTTAAATCACTTTCATGCTTCTAGGAATTATTTTTTTTGCCCGACTCACGAGTTCTCTTTCCCGGAAATCCAATTAACGATCTCTCCCATCAATCGTGTATGGATCGCGAATAAACGATTTCTAGGCTAGTTAAATATCGAAGTACTCACCGTGAATATTAGTCTGTCTCGAGTAAGGATTGTTCCTCTTTCTCGGTGAGCGTTCGATCCTGTCGTGATTTTTCTTTTGAAAATTCTCCTTGTCCTCCGACGTAGGATCCACGCCCCACCTCTTGGCAAATTTCATTCTCTCCATGTCTAGGGCTTCCTGTAGAAGTTCCACGGTATCCTTAGGATTAGGCGGCCCGAAAAGGCAGCGGGGAACACGACTGGTCATCGTTGATGAGAGCACGGCGAAGTGCACCTCACGGCAGATTGACGCGGCAAGCATCTCCAGATAGAAATTATTGTCACTCTTGCAAATTCTTCGCGTCGATATATCTTTCTTGTAAATTCTTCTGGAAGCTTCTGTTCCGAACACTGCGAATGTTTCTTAAACTCCTTGCCAATAGATGTGTAATTTGTATGAAAAATGATTCGAAGAACTTTAAGGCGTTTTATGTATCTCCAAGTGAGGAACTATCTTTAGAAAAGTGATGATGATCCTGCTCCTTCCACGATCGGACTGGTTCTGTTC
This sequence comes from Hartigia nigra, assembly GCA_031001745.1. Lineage (NCBI taxonomy): Eukaryota > Metazoa > Arthropoda > Insecta > Hymenoptera > Cephidae > Hartigia > Hartigia nigra. The sequence goes on from JARPRG010000374.1 coordinate 2,271,916, forward strand.
AACGAGAAGAAACCCAGTCCCGTTTGAAGCCACGAGGTCTCCCCACCACATCTACAATACTTCAAATCTTATTGGTGCGCCGAATTGGGTGCGCAGTAAAAAGCGCGCGCTCTCCATCATCCGACCAACGGATTATGCTAAGCAATTTTAATGGGGAACTCACACCATGAAATGTCCGCTTCTTTTTCTTTTCTTTTTTTATAAGTAGCCGAGACTATAGAACGATCACGATTTGTATTATTATCGTTTTGGATTTGATTTAAATCTACACAATGGCGGACTCACCATCATTTCATATCCCAGAAGACTCTTCTGAGGATTACGTATATCTTTCACACGTCCTTTGTATTCAAAATTCATCTTCACCTCAGTCTTTAACATTTTTATTAATAATTTTATAAAAATACTCGAACAATTACATGGAGTCTGACGAAGGGATGTGTAAAATCGGCATGTTAACTTTATCAGTTACAGTCCAATGCATGATATCCGTAGGGAGAGAATTGTATATCATATCTGAATTGAAATCGAGCAAACTTTATATATATATATATATAAAGTTTAATATAATTTAATCATTAAAAAGTATCTCGTTATACTTACAGATAAATGTTCAACTTACTTAACGGGGCGAATATTAAGTGAATGTATCGCTATGCTGGGGTGCACGGGGGGTAGAAACGACCGTTACGGAATAGCAGGGTTAAGAATACAGTGCGTATAGAGGATGCGGGCACGGACAGGTGTACACCATGACCACACCATGATCACAGAGCGTAACGCTAATTCGTGATTGCATTATGGGATTTATATCTATATGAGCTCTAGCAAAGCAGTGTAAACGAGAATCGCTGACGTTCGTTTGAGAATCATCAGGAATTCCATGGAGGCTACCTTAATGACTCATTCCCATAGGATCGCCGATGATTCATCCCATAGCCTTGTATGGAGAAACAAACATTCTTAACCACGAAGAATTCGAGCAGGACAAATACCCGTCGCGTTAGTTCACATGGTTGAATAAATAGAAGAAAAAAAAATTGACCTTTCCACCACTGAAGAATTTCCAAAAAATGAAATTCACTTTCACTCGAATCTTCATTAAGCTAAGAAACCGTTAGACCGATCAATTTATCAACGGGTCAATTTCCTCTTGCCAATTGGAAGCATCGATATCCGTTAAAACCCAAAGAGTTTTAGGAACCCTCAGCCAATCGTTTACCCTTACTCCCCCATGGGATCTAATGCAGGGGAACTTCCGGTCTATACTCTCCAGAGCGGAACCCTTTCGTGGGTCCGTGACGTCATGGGTGAGGATCCGCGGGGGTCTTCCAGGATGTAGTTAGCCACGAAGACGATTAGCACGGCGTTCCTCAATTTTCCATGTCTTAACCTGGATAATGACTATGGCGGTATTGCAGGTGTTGTCCGAACGTGCGTTATGGTACACTTTGATTTTCTTCTTGAGAAGAATTCTTTATTCTCATTTAAACTAACCCTTTGTTTTTGTGCAATTGAAGTAAAAAGCCTATAGCATTAAAATATAGATTGAAATGACGAGCCGCTTGATTCTTTGTTATTTTATTATGGTCATGTTTACAGAAACTGTGTCAGTCTTTCAGGGTTTTTTTTTCGTAACAAATTTTTTTTTTTAATTTGACACATTCATCAATTTTTCAGTTTGAAATCTGTACGGAAAGGCTTCTATTGGCCCATCGAAATTCGAGGCCGTTGATCGGCAGCTGACGTGGACGAGCATCGGGACGCGGTTTCATCGGCAAGAAAGGCGAGCGCAGTGCCTTGTAGAATGAGGAATGAAAATTGAAACTCTACCCTTTAGGCGCAGACTTCTCTGTTCGGCGTTCGATCCGAGCACCTGGCAGCATCTGCCCACACGAACCAACGAACATACCAAAACCCACTAATACCTAACGCCATTGTTCTTTCGCAAATGGCCGTTCCGTTCGTATAGTTATGGTCAAGAGTTTTCTTTATGAGATGGAGAAAAAAAAGGGAATAGATATAGAAGAACTGTATGGATAATATATAGATACAGTCGGTTTCCTTTGAAGAGTCGTGGGTTACTAGGAACAAGAAATGCTCCCTTGACCGTCAAAATCATCCCTAGGATCTGCCAAATTATTATCCTTCGATTATCTCACCCCCTGTATAGAAACCACAAGAAGAGCATCGTAAAAATAGTGGGTACGAATAATGGCCGGAAAACAAACAGAATCCCTTGTGAAATATGATATCTATGTAGTATACGTACTGTTTGGTCATCTGCTTGCCACGAGACACCCTGTGTATCCTGAAGGACTTTTTCAAGTTTAAATAGTCCATACCCCCTTGGTCCTTTCTTTTTTTTTTTTTTACTATAAGACATCATAAGTGACACTGTGTACAGGGCCAATCCTTTCCTATATATATATTCCTGTATGAAAAGACGCTACAATGGTTTTGGGCTTAACGGATTTTTCCAAAATTTTCCAAAACCAACGCGTTAGCTTCTTTATGATTTCGAAAGGAAACTGTTCAGAGAGAGAAAAAAGAGAAAAGGGGTTTTTCTTCTAGCTCGTACAGTGACAGCTGCTCTTATGCAGATGTCCTGGGATATTTCCAGATTCCTGGTCACGCCGGGAACCCCTCCTGGATGGAGCACGCGCTCCTCGGGTCGTGGGAGGAAGCTGAAAAGGTACAGGGGGGGTTGAACGCGCCACTTCCTGTCTAGTCTCGTTAGAAACAGGAGCGGAGAAAAAGCTTGGGGAGTTTAGATGTGTTTGGCCTTGTCTAACAGCAAATGGATTCGAAATCCCACAGGATATTCATATTGACTATATGATAAATATTATCCTTACTCTCTTTTCTCAGTAACTTTATAGGCTATGTATGGTGGCTGTGAGGCACAGTAAAACTTTAATAACGAGTTGAAAACGCATGGCTTAAAACGCACAGTTGGCTGGGAACTTGTGAGTAATTGAGACTGACTCTTATATATTATATACATAATATACTGCCATAAAAAATGTCTGAGTCCCACAGGAATTGCTAGGAGGTTCAATTACAGTTTAACACCGGATGTTGCACGTCTTTCTTGGTCAGTGATTAATTAAAATTTTGAATGATTTATTGATCTATGGATTTGATTTTTATGGGTTATTATCTCTTTATATATTTGTATATCCGCAGAAGGTGGACCGTGAGCGGTATCTTAGTTTCATTTGTAAATTTTGGAAGATCTCCCGAGGGAATAACAGCTGCCGATCAGGACTCTCCTTCTCAAGTTGCTTTAGCATCCTCTCTCATTTCGCTAACATCCAGCCAGTATCTGCCAGTTACTCGTATCCTCTATCGCCACGGACGATCATCAGGTTCGGCCTCCAGAAGGCAGCTGGATCGAAAAACACTCGGTCACGCCTTCCTCTTGTTTTCTCTCTCCATTTCTGGGGTTGCGGTTCTGCTCTCCGGGGTGTGAGATCTCTCGATCACTGGTTTGTGGATCCTTTTAGGATCGCCAGATGTGATACTGTAATTAAACAGTAATAGTTCTTTGTCTCGTGAAATTTCATTGGAATACAGTGTATGAAATTTTTATGTATTTTTTTTTTAACTTTAATAATCACTGATATTAAGGGATGATCATATACCATTGAGTATTGAATACAATTTTATATTGCTACTTGTTGATTTCTATGTCCGTCAATTAGAAGAATCTTCTGGATGAACTTCTTGACTCTGAGGCGACTGTCGATTTCATTGGTGGATCGTAGAAGTCTGGCAGTTTTCTTGGCGGGCGCTCGAGGCTGTAACGGCCGTAGGTCGAAAGTGGCAGGTGCAACTCGCCAGACTTCATTAAACACAATCCCATCTGCGTCGCTGTATTTTGAAGACGGCAGGACGGTCAGCATTCCAGAGAGGATGTGGAGAAGAAGCGCGTGGATGATCTTCAGGATGATCAATTCACTGACAAACTTAAAGATCTGCTACTATACTTTGAGCAAAGCCCAAGCCTTGGACCATATGAAAGATCCATCAGATTAACTAGATGGATTTTGCTACAGGACCTCTGCTACCATTTATTGTCCGAAGTCCCTTAGGACGTAGGACTCACGTGAGTTAAAAAAAAAAGGAAGAAATAGGAAACTAGAGGAAGTCGTAGGGGTAACCTGGAATACCAAGAAGAGAAAACAAAGGAGTGGCCCTCCTCGAGCCAAATACAAATGGCTTCCGAGAATTCGGAAAAGGACGCGCGTGCCAGGTCCAGCCAGATCCTTTGGTAGCGCGTGCCGTCCTGGCATCTCTTAAAACTGTTAACAGAATCCTGGCAGGACCCGTCGTAAAAATCCCGAAATTTATCAGCATCTTCCAAGAACGTCAAATATAGATTCTATCGATTTTTGCTGTCTAGTTGGAAATATCCTAGAAATTCAAGGAAACGATGTAAGCAATATGGATTCTCTAAAGAGAAGAAATGGACGAGAAGTTTCGTCCTTGAGCAGTATAAAAATATTTGTATTCGTTTTTTTTTCTTTTTTTTTTTTTTTCATAAACATTATACCAGGATTACCAGCCGTAAGCGATCTCCTAAAATATTAAGGAAAGACCTGCGCAACCCTCATTCCGATCGTAAGCCTTCTAACAATAGACGTAAAATACACTTGCCACCCCGGTGAGATACTAGGGTCCCTAGACAAAATTGTTCTGCCCACTTTCCCATGAAGTTCGCCTGTTCACAGTAGACAAGGTAGACACACCTTATGCCAAGGGAGTTGGCATTGTATACCGTATAGTAAGAAAACCCGAATCCACCTATAACATAATAGAACACTATACTGAGGACCTTTAAACTTTAAAGGGACCAATACTACGTCCATATCGGATAAACTCGAACAGCTGACGCGCCCTAAAGGAAAAGCCAGGTAATATTCCTTGGTAGAAGATATACCTTCGAAGGGCCACGTAAATCCTGCCGAAAAAAAAACAACATAAGAAACTCGAAAGAAGGCAAGAAAACGCGGGAAAAGGAAAAAGCGCGGGAAAACGTATAATCACTTGACTAAATTTAAATTATACAAGTTAAAAATGTCCTTTTTTTCATTTCATTTCTATTTCACTTAAATAACATTTTATACTAATTAGTATAAATTTGATGATTTTTTTATGGAACAATGATGTAGTGAAGGTGCGCACTTATGCATACGTTCTAACGAAGCACGCAACGCCAATCGGAAGTAAGCACGCACGTAAAACACGTGCTTCCTGTGTTTATAGCGTACACTGTATGGCGTATGGGTCTGAGGATGATTGGAGAATTGATGAACAATTGTTTACAGCACGAGTACCACCAGTATATATATACATACATACATACATATATATACACGGTAGAATAAATAAAAATAAGAATCATGTAAGTAACTTTTTTTGTCATTTTTTCCACTAACAAATAAAACATTTATTATAAAATATCGAAGTCCGTCAATATGCTGTATTACATTCTTTTCTTCGTTGTCAGTCCAATTAATGTCAAGCTGACACGTATCCACAGAATGTTAAATACTCCAACTGAATACTCGTGGGAACCGTTGCAATCACTCGATAAGATAATTGCAAAATAGATTTTTTTTTTTCTCAAGTGCGTAATCGATGAGGCGTGAACTGACCCAGGAAGCAATAAATACGTATCGTGAGAAAATCCTTGTTAAACGGTCCCATTTGGTGGGTCCAATAATTTTATGGGGCAATACACATATACACTCTAACTAGCTACACGCATCCACCGCCTGTTCCTTGTTCAATCCAATTACACGTATCCATCCAAATTGAATAATATATAGGATTGATAAAATAAAAAAAAAACCATATCAAACATATCAGTCCCGGAAACCAGCATCTGTCATTCGATATGTGATATCCAGGTGCTAAACTGGGGGTGGATCCTTTACATTTCAAATTCCATAAGGGTGAACCAGGAAGAGTTCACTATCACATATTCTAATTAATTGTCCCATAAAAAGATAATATAAATACAAAGATATATACACGCAGCCATTTTTTTTTAATACAAAACATTCTTTTTATATCTACCCTATTTATATTTAAACCCTACTTGCCTGTCGCCCCATAAGTCTTGTAAATATTTCATATTGCGCGCCGAAGGCTGGCAGGGACGTACCGAGTGCATTCGTGCGCATGCGCGATGCTCGTATGAAGTTCACACGATAGATACAGATGACGCGATAAATGTCAGAGTTTAGCGAATAATCGCTGGGCGTATCCGTGACGAGAAGTGAACTTCTGGGGTTCTATGGTGAAATGCGTCGATCGTGGTGAACGTAATTAAAGAATATTTTCCCAGCGCCATATGTTGGAACATTGAGAGCAATAGTTTGAATACACTGTCAAGGCTAACCCCATGGATACTTTAAGCTTCGCCGATGGTACTTTATTATTAATAGGTTATAGTGTAACCCTGGACTTACAATGTAATTTATAATTTATTAAACGTGTTACGAATATAAATAATGACTACTCTACGCGTATGGCTAATTCACAGAACGGCTAACCTTTTTTAAGTAAATAGTACAATATTGTCATGTACATGTCTTCTGGCTTGTGAGAATCATAGGGCTGGTGAGCAATATCTAGTCTGCATATATATATATATATGTTGGTCGCTTAATATGCTCTTGGCCCCGATTGAATATTTACAATAGTCATGTGACAACTGACACAAATCTCAGTAAACTATTTTTTTTTACGGCGTTTAACAAACATCTTTCGCATTCTGTTGCTTTTTTTTTGTATAAATAATTTTTTGAGCGCTGCTTAATATCAGTGTCCATGAATTATTTACAAAAGAAATAAAAAAATGTATAAACTTGAGGTATAACAATTTGTTGTCTTATGGCAATTCAGAACGTAGATCCGTTTCTTTTCTGCAAAACCAGACGAAGAGGGATATAATTCCAATGGCGAATATACAACCGGCTACGGCGCCGACTATGGGGATCACGTTGAATGATCCTTCGACCAAACAAGATTCCTCTGAAAGACAAAAATTCAATGTTTGAGGTGAAGGAGTGTTTTTGAAATTTACAGGACAGTGGAATAAATGTGGCTAAAAATGGTTTACCTGATCTGATTGAGTAATCCGAATTTGTATTGAAGGCAATGAAGGATACGTCGCTGATGGTTAGTACGATGTCATTGGCGGCCACCTGCGTTGGAACGCTGCATATGTAAATTCCAGTGTTTAAGGATGCCGAGAATAAATTCAAGCCTGCAGTACTGTTGGATTGCAGCAAGATATCTAGGAGAGTAATGGAAATTTTGGAATTGTCAATTTCTGGGTTGATAACGATTTGGTATATTTTAAAACAGCCTGTACCTGCGGCATCTTCGAAATTTGTACTATCGAGGTAAATTCTGCTTTGAATGCTATCAACAGCGTATTGAGAGGCATCCTTGATGAAGGCAAATGTAAGGGTGTTGGTCGACGTAGCTTCTGTATAAAACCATGACAGAGTCATGTAGGAATCTTCAGTGTCGCAACTTCCGGTTGGCGCTGCAGTTGACGGTACCTCTAGAGTGGTGGACGATGCCTTTGGAAAGATAATGTTTATAACACTAATTTATGATTATAGCAGTAGTAAAACTATTGCTTAAGGCATGAATTAATAGAATGGGCTCGTTATAATGCAAGGAAATGAAAGAGATTGTCGTACCGTTCCGTCCGTTTTCATGTAGGGGACTGATATCGTGATTGACATGGTAGCCAGGGTACAGGCCACTCCAGTGGTTGAATCATGAATTGACCACGTGTAACCCGGTGTGGATGATGTCGTCCATGAGGACGGAATAGTTGAGTCTGAGCTCTCGTTTGTTGTAGAATCTGTCGTGAATTCTGTTATAGAATCTGTCGTGGATTCTGTTATAGAATCTGTCGTGGATTCCGTTGTAGAATCGGTCGTGGATTCTGTTGTAGAATCTGTTGTGGTTTCAGTTTCAGAATCGGTCGTCGTTTCAGTTCCAGAATCGGTCGTGGATTCTGTTGTAGAATCGGTTGTGGTTTCAGTTCCAGAATTGGTCGTGAATTCTGTTGCGGAATTGGTCGTGGTTTCAGTTCCAGAATTAGTCGTGAATTCTGTTGTAGAATCGGTTGTGGTTTCAGTTTCAAAATCGGTCGT
>JARPRG010000374.1:2280204-2322541 GCA_031001745.1 Hartigia nigra
TCGTGGTTTCAGTTCCAGAATCGGTCGTGGATTCTGTTGCAGAATTGGTCGTCGTTTCAGTTCCAGAATCGGTCGTGGATTCTATTCCAGAATCGGTCGTGGTTTCTGTTGCAGAATTGGTCGTCGTTTCAGTTCCAGAATTGGTCGTGGATTCTATTCCAGAATCGGTCGTGGTTTCAGTTCCAGAATCGGTCGTGGATTCTGTTGCAGAATTGGTCGTCGTTTCAGTTCCAGAATCGGTCGTGGATTCTATTCCAGAATCGGTCGTGGTTTCTGTTGCAGAATTGGTCGTCGTTTCAGTTCCAGAATTGGTCGTGGATTCTATTCCAGAATCGGTCGTGGTTTCAGTTCCAGAATCGGTCGTGGATTCTGTTGCAGAATTGGTCGTCGTTTCAGTTCCAGGATCGGTCGTGGATTCTGTTCCAGAATTGGTCGTGGTTTCAGTTCCAGAATCGGTCGTGGTTTCAGTTCCAGAATCGGTCGTGGATTCTGTTGCGAAATTGGTCGTGGTTTCACTTCCAGAATCGGATGTGGTTTCAGTTCCAGAATCGTTCGTGGTTTCAGTTTCAAAATCAGTCGTGGATTCTGTTCCAGAATCAGTTATCGTTTCAGTTTCAGAATTGGTCGTGGATTCTGTTGCAGAATCAGTTGTCGTTTCAGTTTCAGAATCTGTCGTAGATTCTGATCCAAAATTGGTCGTGGATTCTGTTCCAGAATCAGTTATCGTTTCAGTTTCAGAATCTGTCGTGGTTTCTGTTGCAGAATTGGTTGTGGATTCTGTTGTGGTTTCTGTTAGAGAATTCGTCGTGGATTCCGTTCCAGACTCGGTCGTAGTTTCTGTTGCAGAATCGGTCGTGTTTTCATTTCCGGAATCTGTCGTGGATACTGTTGCATAATTGGTCGTGGTTTCCGTTCGAGAATCTGTTGTAGATTCAGTTTCGGAATCGGTCGTAGATTCCGTAGCAGAATCTGTCGTAGATTCAACAGTTGATTCTGTAACAGAGTCTGCTGTTGTTTCTGTGGTAGATATTGAACTCTCTTGCGTAACCAATTCCGTAGTTGTATCAGTGCTACCATAATCAGCCGTAGATGTATCAGTTACTTCATCAACTCGGTCGAGCGTTCCGAATTCCGTAACAGGAATATTTTCTGAATATTCAACGGCAAAGTTTGTTGCTAAAATCAAAATGGCACTTCGTTTTATATTGTCTCGATTAAAATTTTAAGTAATGCTTATATATCGTTTAATGTATTCTACATAATTATTACATTTCTCGGCGAAAATCAGACCAGGAATCAAGGTCACCTAATTTTGTTACATTCACAGTAGCTTTCAACATTTCCGATAGCCGAACAAGGTGCGGTAACTTTGAGATGGATCAATATATGCGCTTCAGTGACGTTCACCACGTGGATAATCGTCCACAATACGATTGCAATCATAACATCTTATCTTCATTCTTATCAGTAAATTTCGAAGAATATCATCTTGGATCCCGAAAATTCATGCGATGTAAAGATTTTCAATTTCGTTTTATCTTCGAATTATGAAGAATGTGTTTTTTCTTATATTTTTCATAATCATTTTAGAAGTCATTAGCCTCGATAAGAAATAGCAAAAAATACCAAATGGCTCTACTGGAATTATCAAGAATGTTACTATCCTGTACGATCAGTCAATAATTTGTTTTTGATTTCATTAATAAACACAGATAATAATAACGGGTCACTAGAGCACGACAATAATTTGTATAAACAGTAGCAGATACATTGTTGATACCTGTATGATAAAGAATAAATACTGGGTGATCTTATTTATTGTATTATATATTATTGGTATGTACGAAGAAGATAATTTTGAAGATATCTTTGGATACGATGTTGACTTTCTTTGTAATAACTAATTGATCTCCATTAAAAGCCAAACTCTATTAAGCAGATTTCGACCCTATGAAATTGATCTAGTTTTGTTTTCGACCACAGATACGAAAGCGCTTAACCTACTTCAGCGAATGATAATTATTTACGTATGGATCAGAAATTCCTATATTATCTACGTCATAAATAGACAAATTTTAAAATAACTATATTTATGCTTATACATTGAAAATAAATTTTTTGTTTTCATGAACAAACCGAAAAGAGATTTTACCAAAGTACTATAGTTCGCTCAAGACTATTTTCCTGATGCTTATGTTTTGCAATATAAAAAAATTGCAACGATCACTGAGCTTAGTCTCTATAGTATTTTTTTTTCAAAAATACAAAAAAAAAAAACTTACCCGCCACTGCTAAAACTATTAGAAAACGAAGTAAGCCGGCACGATTCATCTTTCTGTATTTTGACACTGGCGAAAACGTTAACTTTTTGGCTATTAAAAATTCATCGTTTTTCAACAACCTAACTCAACCTAACCTAACCCGTCATTATATGGCTGTACTAGCAGATTCGATAGGTCGCAGGTCTCAATGGTAACGACAAGCGGGAATTACACGTTTTGCAAAACTTGTTGAAAAACCGAATACGACCATCGGCGAAAAACAAAAAAGAAAACACTTTGTACCGCACTAAACGGTAGTTGGTGAAAAACTGAAAATTCTGAAGCTCCTACTGTCAGTGGTTATTACAGTGAAAACCTGGTGAATCCCCACCATTTTGACCAGTGCTACTCTTATACTCTTTTAAGGCTTATCTTCATTCGTTTCCAGACTTCGAGATAGGATATCTGCATGATTCTTGTTTGTTGGCCAATCGGAATACATCCAGCAAACGGTAACTATTTCGTGTATACCTACCTACCCAAAAGGCTCCTGCACTTAGGTATTCTTTAAGAAACTTACTTAAACGCTTTTACCCCATTGTAAATAACAACAAGACTGAGCCATTGTAATATAGATTTTGTAGGTATCTAAAATTAATATCCGGTCATCTTGGGTCAGTCGGACTCAACGCTAATACCAATACCCATCTGTCACGCACACAAATCAACAAACGGCAGGGCTTACTCACAAACTGGCGTAAAAGCCAAGATAAGCAGATAAGATTTTTATTTTTATCATCGCTTCGCATTATTCGAGAATTTCATGCAAATCCGACAATTTTAAAATCTACCTAACGATACGAATTTTTGAAAATTTTTTTTTCAACCATCTTTTTTATATTCTGGCATTTTAATCAACGAGCTTCACGTTGTTTCGCTAATCGACGGAAGTTTTCTAGTGTAAGTTTTAACATCTTTTCAATTTTCAATTAGATCATCCGCCTGTAACGTTGACCAAAGACGTAAAATGGACCTGGCCATTTTATGCATATACAGTGTTACTCAAGTCTGAATGTGACGGACGCCTAAAGATCGACTTTACCGATTGAAATGCTATATATAGATATATACTCTACATATGAAAATCGCTATGCACAAAATATACGGGCATCTACCTCTAGATTATTTATATATAATCAAAGTTTGTATCGAAGACAGTTTGATCGGTTATCGATTATTGATAATTATTTTACATCTTATCGGATGGATATCGCCATCTGTGCACTGCTCGTAGTGTATTTTTTTTGTTTACGTACACGTATACACAACGCGTACTTTTTATTAAAATATTTGCCCGCGTTACGTGCTTCTGTATATTTGCCTTGCAATTACGATAGTGTCAGATCCTTTTTAATGTAGTCTGTCCTGTCTGTTACGAGGGATTGTCGGAGATAACTAACTATTGGATACCGATGTCAATGTCGATCTTCTAATGTAAATCGAGATACTTTTATTAATGACTGTACATATACGTACGATAGGAACGTTTGTACTGGAAAAAAAAAAATTGCGCACAGATAATTTTATACACATTAAATGTACGACACCACTTAAATTTTTAAACTAAATTAACTTTTGTTTGCATTAATATACAAAAGGGAAAAAGATCGTTAGGGTAATTTGAAAAAAAAAATAGTATTCCAAAATTACCCTTATTTTGATTTCATTTAATTACGTTTGACGTATCGACTGTAATTTAGGTCGTTAAGTATACATCGATTTGGATGATCGTTATACATACGAGTTTCTTTGTTCATTTTGAAATGGCAATAAATGCCACGGTAGGTCACCACGCTATGTAAAGGGAAAGGGACTAATTTCAAACCGAAAATATCAAATTAGTATCCAGAAATCCCGATTGGGACAACAATGAACTCGCTATAATTGTACTCCTGATTTCCGTCTATGGGGGTACGTAATGAGAGGCTCAATTAGCCGCGTGCAATACGGTCGTACCACATTTACAAAAGTACAGTTTTTTTTTTTTTATTAAACGTATACCTCTTTCATTCGCGGGGGACTTTTATGAAAACGACTCCGGGCATTGGGAATTGTTTGCGGTTTACCTAACCTCCAATTCTACCCACAATTTCTACGAAGGCGGTTAAAGTGGTACGCGCGCGCGTGTCACCGTTATAGAATTTGCTTGAACGTGCATTTTTGTCCCCTTTCGAATCCTTTTTTTTTCTACGGGTTTGGTGCTCATTGTTATCGATACAGGCAGCTGGCCAATCCTTGCCTTTTCATATCGAGATACAATTATATGCCGGAGGAGGTTATTATTTTTTTGTTGTATTCGTAAATATACAGAATATTAGAATAATTTGGTGTAAAAATTAAAAATACTCTGGTCTATGAAAAAAAATTGAGGAATCTTTCAGGTAAGTTGAAGGATACTCATTTTACTGCTTCCGTTAGTGAAATTTCGTAAATTCCGTTAGGAATACGATTTTTAAGATTTTTCGGGCTTTTCGGGGTCATTTTTAAAGATAAGACAGATAAATAGTGCTTTACTCTTAGTACAACTTCACTTACCCTAATCCTCCCTCAAATTGGGAATATTTTAGTCAGTCGTAGTTAAGGGACTGATCGGCTTTTCCTTTGGTTGGCTATCCCAAAGGCAACGATGAAAATGAAAAATTTACTGGTATTTTGAAAAAAAAAATTCTTCAAAGTCCCCTTCCTCTAGTACATCCCCTAGTTGCATCATTATGATATGAAATCATTGCGAAATTACTCCAGTGCAATCGCTGTGCAAATATGTTTACCAGACTTTTGTTGCATTAGTGACTCAGGTACAACGAAATAGAATTCTAAAGGACCATTTATAAAACAAAGGCATTTCTGATAATTCAAGTATTCCACAATCAGTGTCAATAAGAAGCATTTATGGTACTTGTAATCAGTGTCTATATCAATGTCAATAATAATCCGGGATTCCCAGCCATAGGTCATTCCTGCCCTCGATAAATCGATTAACTGTAATTCGTGTTTAAATCACAATAAAAAAATTGTTTAAATTAATTTTATTAACATATGGCTGTTTAATTTTATAGCTAATAATCTTTTTTTTTAATAGTAAAGTTGTGTAATATTCTGCAGAAATTATTGAACCCATGTATGGGGTTACTGACTGTGGAAAACAATAGTGGGGATCTCGGATTAATAATGCCTAGAGTTACAATCCGAGTGAATCTAGAGAAAATGTATTTATTTATTCATCGAACGACTTTCGATCTATACATTACACATAAATGAATTTCTCGATAAGACAATCTAATTGATAGATGGAAACTCTGCACGTGAATCATTGCCAAGATACGACTGTCGATATACGCGAGAGATCCAAAATGAAAAATATTGTATAGAAAAAATGATCGTACAGTATTAGTATAATATTATTAGAAGTTAAACTATATGAATTTTAATTAATTTATAAATCGCAATGCTTATACAGACAAGCTATATTTATTTTAACTTCTGATCATGAGATACAAAATTTATTTATACTGAAGCCAATATCAAGAATAGGTCTGATTTTAATTATATCATTATCTGCCATCAGACTGACATCAGACTTCTTTTGATCTGACCGACGCTCTACGTTAGATCTTTTCCTAGATGTTTACGGCATTGCGGAGGCCTTGTGTCCCGCTGATTTTGTATCCTTTTTCTTCTCCTTCTATTTCCATAAAGCAGACAGGAACAGTCTAGACGGTGAACGACGTGAAACCATTTGGTACTAACCAGGGGTTAGATGGATGAATTGTCCGTCGTTAAATAGAGATGCGCTCTAAAGGTGAATTGATGCTGCGTAGACCAGCAGGACATGAACGCGTAGTTAACTAGGGAAAATAGGGTAAAATTGTACAGCTGGTTCTGTCACTATTATTGTACTTGCAGACGGGTTTCCCTGTTTACCTCGAAAATTGTCCGATTTTATATTTTCATCCTTATTACTTCGCAGGGGTCCCAGCAGAACCGGTAATGGCCTCCCTTTTGTCAACTTCACGACAATTGTGAAGTTACGCAACGAGCAGCTTTTGCAATCCAGAAATAACCAGTCAGCATTGTAAGTACAGTGTTGAAAAGTTTACTCGAAAGAAAGAAGAATCGAAATTTTAGGATCCAATTTTAAAAATAATTACAAAAATACTCTTTATATTATCACATTGAAACTTAACCTCTAAATCTATTTTTTTCATTTCATTTCTTTACCTACGTTTCAACGGTCTCTGTATACTTGTCGAACAAGAACGACGAAGAAATAAAAAGTAATTCTTGCATCTGTTCCATCCCGATTATCCAAGCATCGACCAATTCGATTCATCGATCTGAAAGAATGAACAATAACGATAAATAAATAATAGTAATAGCAATGACAATCAGCTCTCCCCATAGTTACAATCTGTATCCTTTTCTCGCGCCATCCAAAAGATCTTGATCAGACTAGGATCAATTTTGTTCGATCACCCATCTGTCGAGTTGCTCTATACTGTATAAAGAACGTACAACAATCCCTTCGCTATTTTCATGGATGGGCGGTTGACAACAAGAGGGTCAAAACAATCTAAAGGTTCATTCACAGTATCAGGCAAACGCTTTAAGAGCTTTATAATGATTTCACTATCGCGCGTGCCATCACTATCGTACTCTTCAGCCTCACTGATGTCAATTCAGCCAAGAAACGAACGTTCGATCGATGTAATACATAAATACAATTAATCCGCAGATATAAAATCACTGAACTTCATCGACGCTGTACTTATAATTTTAGCTACAGTTTTGTTCACAAATAATTGTAAACCACATGACCAGTATGTATATGGATTTATATACTATTAGAATTTTACTATGACTTTTACATTGTCTCTCCTTTTTTTTTACAAAGAAATTTTATCAATCATTTTCACCCTTAAGCCACTGTACACACTTGAGCGACTGAGTAATACCAGAAAGGACACGCGTGCACTTTTCTGTCGCTGAGAGACTTATCGAGTTTCCTCGTGTCATCTGCTCCTCGTACATTGCGACACGTATACCACGATGAATTCGATCCATGTGTATCGTATTTCCACGATATATTTGCCTTCGGTAAGGTTCGGATATCATCTTCGTTTTCCGAAAGAGTCTTATGTTTTTCGATTATTCTTCTTCCAGGATTATATAACTGTTATTTAAAAAAAAAAGTCTCCAATAGTTTTCTGCGACACTTAATATATACGTAGAATAACTAATTGGACCAAATATAAACTTCACGGGAACTGAATGTGATTCCCATGATTATCCAAGTCGGAAGTAACTTAATTACCAATAACGCCATGGGATTTATTTCAAAATCACCGGTCAACCAATTCTAGTGGGGTCAATGGGAACTGCTATGGTTACACTTGCTACCCCCTTATAGTCTCATAGTGGTTCCCATACTTTTTAGTTATAAATAATACATGAGTCCAATGTCCACGCATGAACTCCAAGCTTAGTCCTGTTTTTCGCACGGATTTGTTTCCTGGTGCATTGAAGTTGCAGTCGACAACCAAAGTTTTCAATACTGACCAACCAGGTGAGTAGGTAATACTGGTCCAGCTTTATCCTTTATGTATCATCTTCATTATGGTTCAAGACAGACATTGTTTCCTGTAAAGATAAGAAAATTTAGAAAATCAGTAAGGACCTTCTGGCTATTTATAAATATAGTCTTAAATATAACTTCCTGCGGAATTGCACGAATATAACCGAAGGACATGCACGTGCGCCCGTAGGGCGCTTATTACCTCAAAGGAAAGTGAACGTTTTAAGAACTTTTATGAATGAAATCAAGGAGCGTATAATCACGATGATACGGTCATGTAGAAGAGTGGTTTGTGCCAGTGCTGTAGCCATTAAGCGTAACAAGGGGTGCACACCAGATGCAAATCAAGTACTGCCCCTTTTTTCCTTTAAGGGAAGAAGAAGAAGAAAAAAAGAATCTAGGAAATTCTAATCGCTTTTAAGGAATAAGGTATTACCTCTAAGCTCACAATTATTCGGACGTTAATTTCTCTAGTGTCTGCCATTAAAATATTGTCGGTTGCCAGAAGACTAAATATTCATACGACAATTATGTTGCGAAGGTAACTGATGAGCAGATGCACCTGCAACAGTCAGAGTCTTCATTTCATATTGTAAGACTGCGTAACGCTGGCCCTTCGTGCCAAATTAAATTACCGGGAGAATTTCATGTTGCGCGAAGGAACTCTTTTGTCACGATTTGTTTTTTTTCAAACGGTCCCACATTTTTTTAACAGGAAGGAAGCTCACGTAGGTCCGATAGAATCCTCCCTGAGTATTTCCGTTCTGGTTGGTCGCTTCCGGATTAAGATGGCACTTACGTATCTAATCGATCGGCACGTGGACAACATTTTGTAGGCTTCCGGGAGATCGATTTTCAAAAATGTACGTTGCATTTTTGTGTCTGCGGATTACAGAGAATTTTTAGGGGAATAGGAGAATTTTATAGGGGAATTTTATGAAAAGTATTAATGTTACAAGATACGTATGAAACTTAATGAGACATTTTCACTTTACCTTCCCTAAGACTGTCTTCGCTCTCCGTAACGGTGGCCTATTAGTTCCATGCTGGGGGCACCCACCAACCATATGGCAGACTCTTGTGCATACGAATATTACCCCCTCAGCAAAAAGCTATCGAATTTTCGAAATTTAAACTTCCTATGCCGCGTAGCGTAGCGTTCGTATGGTTTCGTTGGAAACGGTAATTGGCCTCTGATGCGTTCACGAGCTTTAGCCTTATGGCAAGAAAAGCGTCATATGCTCGATAAAAAGGAAAAGTAAAAGTTACACGGTCGCAAGAATCAATAGAACTTACGAAATTGATTTATGTAGTCCCACTAATCCCTAAGGTGTATGTGAAATCAGGAATTCTTCTTTGAAAAAGGCACAATCCTATTTTTCGTTTCCAAGTTCTTCCCTGACGATCTTCTTCGAGATACACCGTGACACGCGCCACGCTGAAAACTGAATAAGATTTTCTATCGCATTTATTAATTCTTTTAACTATTATTTGAAAAAACTAAAGTTTAGATAATGCCAATCAAAAGCACTTCAAACTCGAGTAATCTCTAACTAAGCTGGCACTCGTGTATTAACAGATACCTAAGTGAATTTGAAAATTCGAAAACTCTGAAGTAACTCGATAATAATTGTTGCGAATTTTGAGGTTTAACGATATACGCGGCAATATTTCAAATCTTTTTATACTGCAAACACGCACCTGCACTTTACGATCACCAAACGGAAGCTCCACGTGCGGCGTACGTGCCTCACCTGTATTTTTCCACGATTTATTTGGCGTACGGCTTCTTGGGACAATTCGTCCTGGAACATAAATTGGTTGTAGCTCTCCCAACCCCCTTACTTATTCTTTCTCCCACCTTACGCCAATAAGGTGCTGGTCGCCAAACGTCAATTAAATCACCGCAACGAGCAATCTTCAATAGTTCTGTTACTCATGTCCCAAAAAAGTTTGAACGTATGTGATGCATTGGTCATGTTTTTTTTTTGAATCCCTTACAATTTTTTGTATTGCCATCTAGCGGTAGATTGATAAAATACACACTTGGGGTTTACTTGCTCAGTAAACGCAGATCTCTTGCTTTTCCACAGAAAGTACTACCACTAGCGATAAAGAAGAGATTTGTAATATTTTATAACTATAAAATATTTTTTCCAAATAAACATATTACGATGATTGATTCGTCGAAGAATTTAATGGCACACTGAAGATGAGTATTACGATTAATTTTCAAATTACCATTAAACCATAGTAGAAGCATTTGAACGCTAGATGGCGACACTATTAATTGGTTCTGTTTGATTATTCCTTATTTCTACGTATATTCTGCGCTTCGTAGAATGTCCAATCTGCTTTAATGAATCCGTTGTATCCACTTAGATCATCCGTATGACGGGTTGCCGAACAATAGGCGCAATCAAGGATTAATGCTCAGATGAATTTTTCCACTAATCCATCTTATGTGTATCTTCTTGGAGATATTGTATGACTATTGATCAACGTATTTGAAAGTACGTGATAACAGTGCTTATTGAAATCACCTTGAATATTTGCCAGCTCGAAAAAGACGTTGAGAAATTTCGAGAATCGTAACATGCCATCTGAAGCACTGAATCGAAACGAGGGATTACCTGCGCACACGTTGATGGACTCTGATTGTATAATCCGAAACGCATCGCTACCTTCGGCACGATTTTTCATGTCGAAAGCGGCTACATACCTACAGAGAGAAAGCTAACCGTAGATCGATCACGAATTTATGAGAAAAATCACAAGGCAGACAGACAATACCAAATACTCACATCAGTAGTGAAAAAATAGCTCGTACGTTCAAGGGGTCTAAAATTCAATATTTTATACTCTTCATCCCCTGCTGCAATATACTCCTGATACTCGTATAAAGAAATTGCATAAGCATCAGGACGGTCGTCGTATACAAGGCTCTAGAAAGGAATCGTACTATTCATTATAGTGTAGTGTGTTTATCTAATAGCAGTCGCGTTGTCATTAAAAATTTAAACGGAAATTCGTCGTCCTAAAAACGAAGCAAGAAAAGGTAACGATGATAACAGTCGATTTCTACGTCGATGAATTTATCATTGGCTTTTATTTACATAAAAATCAATAATCAATATTGACATGTTCCTTGCATTACGTATTGTATCCGAAAGTACGTAATTTAGTAAGAGTCTCAAGGAATGAACGATTACAAAGTGCGTCAGTTATTTTATCCTCCAGTTACGTCAATTGTCATGTTTTGCGAGTATTCGATAGATATTGCCGTATTGTCTCAGAATATTATTTTAGTGTCAGACTCCTTATCGTGGTGTAGAATTGTATGAGACGATGACGGATTAAAGCCAAACACGTAGCACAGAGTTGCGAGCTTGAAATTGCGGTCAGCACACCAAGCTTGGGGTCACCGCTTCCGCAACTGCATATCCGTGCAGCTGCGATGAAACCGTTAGCCATTTGCAACCATCTCGGACACAGTATTCTTTATTAAAGTCGGTTGGGCTCTCGACTCTTGGACCTCATAGTTGTTGCAGTTAGTCTAGTGTAGTTTCATGAGCTTGTCATTTCCTCAGGAATATTCCATTTGTGTCCTACTGGCGACATCTACGAAAACGGACTATACGCTAGGTTCACTGTCCCTGGCAGATAGTGGGGGAACGTGACGACGTACTCTAGACGAGAAAACAAATTGTTATCAATTACGAGAATAATTTGCGTCCCGGTGGATGCACTCGGCGCGAATAATTTTCACGTTATGCCTGTATGCTAAACAAATAGATAATACATAGACCATTCCCGCTAGAGGGTCTTCTGTGGGCTTATTGTCTAGAGACTTTCGGCGAGACCGGAAAGCTTCTCTGCTGTCGCAGAAAATACGCCGCGAGAACATTAACTACGTCTATTATTATTTATATCCAATTTCCTTCGAAAACTTCAGGATTATGCGTGCGGAAAAATATTCAATCGGCTTGACCTCTTTTCTTCGCTGTGGTTTTTCGGTGATTACCGTTGGCCCCTCGACGCTCCCGTCGCAATGGAAAATTAAACTGGTCCTTCCGAGTACTGTGCACCTTGAACAGCAGGAGGAGAATTGGATTAAATCACGACACGATGTATAGGAGGATGAGAGTGAAGGGAAAGGAGAGGGAGAGGAGGGAATTAATGACTGTAGAAATAGGGAGAATCAATGTCGATCGACAATATAATCATTGCGATACGTCCCACGTGCTGTTCTTCGCGTTCCTCTATCCTGTCTAAATAAAACTATAGCACAGCGCGTGGCTTTCTGTCGCGTCACACTTCGCAATTTGCACTCGTGTTCTACATAAGTACATTGTAGTAGAGCGAGTATAGGAGCCTCGTGTTCCATGTAGTGGCGCAGTATGTACTACGTACAAGTGACATATTCACATGATTGTACCTATACCTATAGATAAAGAGAACATTGTCAGAGTGATAGAGAGAGAGAGAGAGAGAGAGAGAGAGAGAGAAGGAAAGAGGAACATATATAAGCAGAGAGGGGATTACCTCCAAGTCCCGGCGAGATCGAATTTCGAGGATGCCAGGGGTGTAGCTAAAAAAGCATACCGGGTGGTCAATCATAAACTGACTCTTACAATTTATATAGTTATAAATTTCAAGGTCTTATATAAAAGACGACGAACCTTTTCCAGCGAAGAGAGCGCTTTAATACTTTCACCATTTTCTTTGGCTTTATTCAAGGGTAATACATTATATGTTGGTAGGTACTACCTGCCTACTTAGGTAGGTTGGTAGGTAAGTAGGTAGCTAAAGTGCATACCTGTCTTTACTGCGGTCAAGCTCAAAATTCTAAGGAATTTATTATGGATTAATAATGAAATTGAATATTTCTTTTTGGATCTCCTTCGACAACTGTTCCAACAACACGAGGGTCCTCGAATCGATCAGATCACGCTGAGTGTGACGCATCTGGTCAAGGTTACTTTTTGATTGTCACAAACTATCTGATCCAAATTGTTAGAATTGAAGAATATTAGAACCTATACAATTAAAATGGTCTAAAAGTTGAGTACGATATTTGTACTATATATATATATATATATATATATATATACACACACATATATGTGATCAAATGATTTAAATCGCCTGACAGCTACTTATCATATGTAGCTAACATATGTAGATGAATGTATTATGCTACAGTT
The DNA here is from genome assembly GCA_031001745.1 of Hartigia nigra. Classification (NCBI taxonomy): domain Eukaryota; kingdom Metazoa; phylum Arthropoda; class Insecta; order Hymenoptera; family Cephidae; genus Hartigia; species Hartigia nigra. The sequence continues at coordinate 2,293,305 of JARPRG010000374.1, forward strand.
TACTGTTTATCACTGCACGACTGTATGATTGGAAACAAAAAGGCACCTAATTTCGCATTGGTATATCAGTACTCTGCTGATCCAGTTAACCAAGCCGAAATAAATCGACGTAGTATTATCATTTTTGCACGCGGCATCGTTGTTTCTCTGTCGGTTCTGTGGCCGTGTGGTACTTTCCCTAGAAATAACAACATAACAGGCGGCCATGATACTAGTGAAATGTCCTCGTTTTGTCTATTTGAATTACTAACAGGAAACAGGATTATTACTAGCTCTAGATATGGGTTAAATTATATTTGAGGACCAAGGTACCTTGAAGTAAATTTTATTTTGTTCAAGGATTATTTTAAAGCTGCAACTTATTCTTGTTGTACGAAGAACTGTATAGGTATGCATTGTTGCGTGTATTCAAAAATGGCGACTAGACCCAAAAGGTACGGGTCTAAAGCCGGTCAGTCATTATTCCGTTGTTTTCGTTTACTAATTCGAAATTGTACGATTGGCCGGGAACGACGAGGAACCGCTGCCCTTTAATGGCTGGTAACGTCAGGTACAGGAACGTCGTACGGAATTACGGAGCCCGATTCACAGGGGTATTATATTCTTGTACACCAAAATACTGGAAAATACTGCTTTAAGACATTATAAAAATTACAAACCGAATATTCCTTACGAACACAATTTTCAATGCTCTATCCGATTACTTGCTGTAATAAAGTTCAACTAAAAGAGATACTACTAAAGTAAGATGCGCAGGCACTTTGCAACATGAGTCCGTTTAAACTACCGGGTGTACAAAGAAGTTTCGTGGGAAATTGTACTGTAGAATTCTTAGAGAGGGATAGAGTATCTATCTGTATTAAATAATGCTATGTTTAAATCATATAAAAGAGTATATACCCGGTTTTCGTCTTTAAATACATCCCTATCCATGGAAATTGGCTGTGAATCGCTTTAGACGCTTTCCAAGAAGACTGAATAATACAGTAAAGTGGATGAAATTTTGATCATTAAAACATATACGGATTCTACATAAGACCGGAAAAAGAGAATGAAGAAAGTAGTATGTATGCTATTTGTAATACTGGATTCATTAAAGTACAATAAACAATGTAAAAGTTTCTAAGAGAACGTTGAGAATAATGACGGTAATAGCAGTCAGAAAGCCCCGAAACTATGGGGTTCCAGGTTCGCCAGTAGATGTCGCCTCGGAGCACGGAAAGTGAGCGTAAACAGACGACCAGAGCCGAGGCTATCCGAACATATCCGAGACGCAGTCGAGTTCGAGTGATTCCTCGATGGTGGACGTGCGTGGTGCGGCGTGTCAGCCAGAGCGCAAAGAAATGAAAGCTTGGTGTTGGATGAAATAGGGTGACTCGCCCGATGGTTAAATTGTGCTCGGTAAAGAAAGGAAAATAGAGGGTCTGCTGTTGGTGAATGAGGTGTACTTATTGGATCGGATTAAAACGTGGATAAGTGCGAAGGAAGAGCATGAGTGCGGTGCGTGTGCGGGAAGTGGTCGAAAAGTGGCGAAAACTGTGATCCAGAGGAAACGAAGAAGGCCGTTAAGGTGACGGTTTTGTTGGCAACGAACAAGAAGACGAAGAAGTACAACGCTGGAACTAAGAGCGCACGTCGCCGAAATTCTTTGTACGCCAAAGGTGTCCGTTCTCTCAGCAGGATACGGAACACTGCAGACCACAAGATGGCTGGAACTCGGACTTGCTGAAAGGCCCTAACCGTGCGCTGTTGCGACGGGTACGAGGAAAGGCGTAGAGAGAGTTTGACGGTGCCATCCTGATGCTGTTGGGTGTGTTTTCCTCCGGTTGGTGGAAATATGACGTTATGATATCAGATCCGTACGTCGTTGTTGTCGTCGTCGTCAAGAGAGAGACTGGCTGAGTAGTAGCCTGAGGTAATTTAGAGTGAAAGAAAAACACGCAGTTTGCGACAAATTTTTTTAGGAAGGAAAGAGAGCGCGGGGGAGAGAGAGAGAGTGGAATAGAAAGTAATAAAATTTTACGACTGTGTATCTGGTGATAAAGTTCTACCGGTATGATAATGGAGAACTTTTGATCATTCGCGGCTTGTCCTGCCGATTTACACCACGACCTTACCATGACGACCACGACGATGACGACTACGACCATGACCAACCCATCATAAATCTCGACGGCGGCCTACGTGCTCTCATTGCTATAGAGATACTTGGTCAGAACCGGCTTCCTCTAGAAGGCAGGCGTATATTTTTCGGGTATCTTTCATGAAACGGAGCTCACATTACCAATAACTCTTCCACTGGTCGTTCCTGAGCTCGCCTACATAGAGACACACTCTACGCAGCTGCAGAGCCCATGGAAAATGTAAACAACTCAAAAATCTGCTTTCGAAAACACAATGTGTCAGATCTTTCACTACTGTTCCTAATACTTTATTCTATTTTGTATTCGCTTAACAGTTTTTAACTCAATACGTTGGAAATCTTCTCTAATCGATACTTCATTATTATATTATTACATATCATGTATGGCAAGATCATATTCTCGTCTCTACGCACTGTCCAAATTCTGTACAAGACATTTGTTCTAGTCAAACTTTCTTTAGCAAAAGTTACAAATATTCTATTACTTTACTACTTCATACGAAACATAAACTCTCAGCAATTATAGTAGATTATAAGTAATGACTTACTACAATATACTTCCTCTTACATATAGCGACATACAGTACAATAATCCCTAACATGACAAGCACACAGTGTACTAGTTCCTCTAGTTGTGTATTACAGTGCGTAACGTACGTGGAAATTCCCTGTACACGCCTTGGGAAAGGTGTGTTTCAGCCTCTTTAAATGTGGATCCTTCTCGGTCGTCATTTACACTTATGGTTTTCCGCCGTTTTGTATCGCTGTTCCACGAAGCTGTGAACTGCGATTTCAGCAAGTGTACCAGCAACATGCTTGTTTTGCCTATTTCTTGTTCGCTTACTTGTTTACTTGGATATTTGCGTGTGTAGAGCGTGACGCTTATTGCGTACAAGCTTGGAGAAAACCAACGAATTCCACCGCATAAAGATATGCACGTTGCAGAACGAGCTTATTGTACTATGTTATAGTTCTATTACCATATAGCAGCATTATATTTTGCGTATCTTGCGTGATTACCCAATATTTCTCATAAAAAATTTGCCAAACTTTATAATGTATCAACACGTGAAACGAGAAATTAACTATCCTTTACGGGGACTCATTATACTACACTTTAGCCAACACTGTGGAAATACTCTACATTCGTTTGAGATATTAATATGGTCACGAATCTGAAGAATTTCCTTCATTACGGCCTATCTGAAGAATTTATCTATTATAGTATCAACGGTCTTTTTTGGCCAGTAACGGAAATTTCCATGCTCCGCTTCAACGACATCTACACGCAATGACGTCGTGTATGTACATATACATGGGTACGCCATTTTTTTTTACATATTACGCATCGACCGAGATCCTCTTTCTATACACGCATCTAGCGCTGGCTTTACTCCGATTTGGCAATTCCCAGGAAAACTAATTTTATTCCATCCATTTTTTTTTTTTGGGTAACATAAAAAATTAGTCGTATATATGCCTCAGGCGGGTTACACGATTCGGTATTCAAGGCAATTTTCGTTCGTGCATATTTGCTGACGAACTTACCTTAAACTACTTATGACTTGTTTGAGTATAGTAACAGTTCTTACCAGATAGGCATTTTGTTTATCGCGCCAATCACGGACTACGACGACTGTGCGTGACGCCAGGGCCACGCGGATACATAGTTCCTTGGAACATCCTGTAGGGACCTCCATACACTTCCGTTACTTTTTAAATATATATAATGAAAAAGGTTTTAACATAAATTTATCCCTAGACACTTCATGATTAAGTTAATTCTGATTTATTTATTTTGATTATCGGATTTCATAGTGCGTTATATTTAACCCATGTGGTCGCTTCACGAAGAATATGGTTTTGTTCTTGGTATCAATTTGTTTCAGGATATAATCTTCATGATTGTTATTGGGTTTGGTTTTCATGTTTCTCCTAAATCACGGATAAGGAACAAAATTGAAGCGTACCTTTCATTCCGTTCGGCCTCGAGCTGTTTCACCAAGAATGGGGTCACTTTTTTTTGTAATACATTTTTACCCTATCGCTCCTGCCTTCTGGTTGTCCATCTTTTGTCGCGAATGTCAAAAAGAAGAGTAACCACGAGAAATTTGGTTGATCTCTCGGGAAACCATTTTGTTTGCTAAATGTGGATATTCGGTGAATAGACATAATGCGAAGAGCAGATGAAAATGTAGCAGTGACGAATGAGGATAGGTCAACCATTTTTTTATTTGTATACCGACCGAAGATCGTTTATCCAACGTTCCTTCAAAATCCCGGCCTCGTCGTACCATTTCGTTTGCTAACGGGGCCCTAGTTTAAAAATATCGGGAGTGTCGTTGGAACACGTTACCAGGAATACCAATGTTGGCACGCTTCTCCGACGGTCTTTTATTTACTGCGGTCGCTTCGAGAGTACAGGCGAGATAAAAGGAAAATAAAATTAAGAAAGCACCTATTACCGCGACTGATCTGCAGATCGACTCTTGAAATAATATAGTTCCTTTCTTCGCCGTTGCGTCGGTGGCGCTTTTAGCGCCAGATCCGGAACATTTTGAATTTCACATGAGTCACGACGCCATAGATAATCTTTTCCGTTACGCAAAGATGCTCAGGGCGTCCATCTTTGAGACTTTAAATTTACGAAAATTTTTCTCTTAGAATTAACCTCTTCTAGACTCGTTCGACTTTCGACTAACCTGTCAGTTTGTTTATTATGCGAAATTCATGAAACAACACGTTGTTTCGCAGTTATTTAAACTCTCTTCAGCGGAATTTTTCCATCGCTCATCTTTAACGCTCTAACCTAAAAAAGCTTGCGTGTCCTTTTCGTTCTCTCTGTATCGCTAGCATGCGCTGGCAATTAATTTATGGGCTGACTCACCAAAAAAGTACTGTACGACTTGACGACGCCAACACGCGCCTATCGAACGTGTCCAGTAACGTATAGTAAGTTTGCAAGGAAGAAACATCCGAGTGATAAACCTTCAGTATTACCACCTTCTATCAGGCGTGCTACTCGAACGAAACGAGTCATGCTTTCTAAGGAGGTTAATTTCTCCCAGAATCTTACAATTCTGTTATTGGGAATTTCTCACCTGTGCTAGAGTTCATATCTTAAATTCAATATTTCTTCACGCAAGATTACCCTTAAGGTGGTCGCTAACTGTAACTGGCAACAACCGTAGATCGCCTGTAATATCGAGAGAGCTCTGCTATTTCTGAGCACGCGCTATAATTAGAGCAAGTCGTGCATGTGCATACGGATAATCGCAAAGACTCGTAATGAACGCCTTGAGCATATCGCGAGAACGATTCACGCTATTCAGGCAAGATGGTCGAGAAACGTCACCCTGAATACCGTCTATCTGGAAAGCACGAGTCATGGAGTATGTATAACGTATACGTTCATTATGAGCGAGTAGAAAATAGTCAATGTTGCGATAATCGTGAGTTAATAACACCTTTGTAGATAATGGCCATTGTCACAGTGGCCAAAGTGCTACTGGGTTGTTAATTGTGAAATTCCTCGAAGAGCAAAATTACCTTGGATAACATTTTTGTCTAGAGAAAAGAAAATTGCTTGGATATATTTAAAGTCTAATGATCACCGTCTGGCTCCTATTTTTTCTTTTTTTTTTTCTTGGTACACTTTAGGAATGTATGGTTAACAATCTTTAATCATTTAACGCCTCCAGCGTCGCCATTCGTCACGAAAGGTCTCGTATAAGGACTCCGTAAATGGCATTGCGTCGTACGGAGCGGTAAAGATTTCTGGGCTTTTAATGATTAAAGATCATCCTTGCATGCACATAAGAGTTATTCTCTGTGATTGTTTACTTTGATCTTTGGAATTGTATCAGTGAACGTTTTCATGATGTTTTAGGGAATGTGTGACATGTTCATCCAAACTCAACAAACGAGCAGCGTCAACAGCAGCAGCAGCAACAACACCGCTCACCATCACAACAAGAAGCGCAAATTGGATTACAACGTTAGCCAGCCAGTTATACAGCACGCACAGGTCCAATCAACCACCGATTACCAGTTGGACAATCCGGGTTTGCAAAGATATTCTGTGAGCGGTACCAACGCCGCTTTCACGTCGCTGCACAATAATGCGCTGCAAAAGAGTCCGAACCAGCAGACATTGGTTCGCGCGTCTACGATTAAACTCCTAGACACGTACCAACGGTGTGGTCAAAAGGTGTGTTTTGATAAACGATATGTCAGCAATCGGTTGTCACGACGATAACAGAAGCGACAATATTTATTTGAAACAGTAAGCTAATCTTTCAATCACACGATCAGTTTGCTATGTATGCAATGCAAAATTTAACACTAGATTCATAGCTTTTTAGGGACTATCAAAGATTATGTAAAGGCGGCGTCCGTTTATCGTCACGTCTTAAGATTAAAGGCTGTTATCATTCGCATAATTTAGTTCTAGATTCAAAATGTCTGCGTTTGTTTCTCAGAATCAAACTACAAATGGTTTGCTTGCGGTTGTTTGCTGTACCGACGTTGAAAGCTTGAAAGGTTAAATCCCCGCCGTGATAAGGGTACAGATATAACAATCGATGTGCTGATAAGACAACATTATTTTTTTTCTTCTATACCCTTCGTCGAGGCCTCCATAACAGGCGTACCTTGCGCTTTGGTATTTCGACATCCCTCCGGGTATTAGCGGGTATTAATCCAGGGATTGTAGATGCAACGATGAAATTCTGGGAAGGTTCCGAGCATGAAACTAGTATAGATCGTTGAAGTTTATGCTGGATAAAGCTTTTTCGAGCGATATGGTCTACTTTATCGATCTCTGCTCCTAGTACTGTTTTCATATTTCATGCCAGATGCACCCGGCGATACTATGGCTTTGAGCAGCTGTGACGCGAGATAGCCTTCCAAGAAGGTACAAGATCGATATCGCAAGGAAATCTTATTTAAATCGGGATGAAAAGATGACGTGATTAATCCGATCAAAGGATTTTAGCAATTTTTGTATACAGATCGGTTAACTTGATTAGCGTTGATTTATATTTTATGTTAAGGTTTGGTTCGCTGTCTTTTAAGGGTTGCTAATGGCTAAATGTATCTGGAATTTTTTTTATTTTTTAGAGAAAAACTTGGTCGAGGGAGGGTAATGGTGAAGGTTTGGCAGTCCACTCTGTCAATACGACGAGCAACACAGCCGGCAGTACCATAGTCTCCCAACATCACGGCCAGCAACAACAACAGCTACAACAGCAACAACAGCAACATAAACAGACAAGCATGACGTCGCACAGTAAACAAGTGGCGAACACTGGTAACGGGGGCGGTGGTAGTAACCCCCAGGGTGACGGTGATTATCAGCTAGTACAGCACGAGGTGCTCTACTCTATGACCAATCAGTATGAGGTCTTGGAGTTCCTTGGACGAGGAACATTCGGCCAGGTATATAATATCCTTTCTATAGTATATATTACTCTCAGCCGTTGTTTTACCGCTATAATAACTGGTACCAGGAATGCGTCACACTTCAAGGAAAGTAACAGGAGACTGCCTCTGAGGTTTTTAAGTCTTTCATGTTCGTGGGTCGTTCTTGTTCCTTGCGGTGGTACGCACCAGAAATCAGGTCATGATCGCAGTGACATATTTTTTTTTCGCAGGTCGTCAAGTGTTGGAAAAAGGGAACGAACGAGATCGTGGCCATCAAAATTCTCAAGAATCATCCTTCTTATGCGCGCCAAGGTCAGATTGAGGTAAGAAATGAATATTCGGATAAATTTTTATCCATGGATTTATTATAGCTTTAGCTGTCACTTCTTTCTTTCATTTTTTTTCTCTTGCTCTGCTTTGCCTCGATGCCGCTACGGTTTATGCAGATATTAGGTGATTCACGTAGTCTAACAAATATACCGTTAATTTCAAATCGTGCTAAGAATTGTGTGACGTAAGGTACTCTTGCTCGGGAAGTACGTGGTCGCACCTATAACATTTATATTAGTGTCAATTACGTAACTGTTATATCAGCTCCTACACGTGTGCGGTTTCTTTCTTTCTTGTTTTTGTTAAAAATTTTGTCTGTCTTTAATTATCTACGCATCTCATATCTCTACATCACTTGAGCTTTGACATATTCAACTGTTGAATACTTTTATCGAGCACTTTTGTCACGAAATAGATAACTCAGTTTGGAGTCGTAGGAGAAAGAAAAATTGCACAAGATTCAACAGTGATTTCGCTTTTTTTTAAATATCTTACCTTTTATAGTTAATATTTTATGTCTCAAACTCGACCCAGCGACGAAGAACATTATTCAGATAACAATGAGATGACTTTCACTTCGGGATTGAGCCTATGCGAATTATCTGAGTCATGATGAAATCTCTTTACAACACTTTATGGCTTGGCACTTGTCGTGATGTTGTTTCATTAATTGTCTATGAAAATTATTATCTTTATTATGAAATTTACTTTTCTTTACTTCCTTTATTGCATATGTATATTTTCAACTTATCTATTGTAGGTCTCCATCCTGTCACGACTCAGTCAGGAAAACGCGGATGAGTTCAACTTTGTGCGCGCGTATGAGTGCTTCCAGCACAAGTCGCACACGTGTCTCGTGTTTGAGATGCTGGAGCAGAACCTCTACGACTTCCTGAAGCAGAATAAATTCTCACCTCTGCCCCTCAAGTACATCAGGCCAATACTTCAGCAAGTGCTGACTGCACTGCTGAAACTCAAGGTAGTCAATGATAGTCAATGGGATGATAATCTCTTATTATTAAACACAGCGATTAACTTCATGATGAGGTCTCCTTGTTTGACCCCCACATTCATCTCCTTGCTAAAATTTCCACAATATAATCGATTGTTGACTTCGAATCGTACTATCAACGTTTTTGAATTTCTTTTTTTTTTATATACCAAATGACGCCACAAGTCGTCCCATTCGATTCTGTAATCAGATCGCTCTAAACATATTCCCATCTTGCGTGGTACATTCATATCCGCTGTTTATATTATACGGAGCAATTCAGTCTTATTTTTTGAACTTAATAAAACTCCTTCGTAAACATTTAGCGTCGCATGATACGTTGTTTCTGATTTCTATTTTGGGATTGTTTTTTCTAACAGCAATTGGGCTTGATTCATGCCGATCTCAAGCCGGAGAATATCATGCTGGTGGATCCGGTACGGCAGCCGTACCGCGTGAAAGTCATCGACTTCGGCTCGGCGTCCCACGTATCCAAGGCGGTTTGCAATACGTATTTGCAATCGCGATATTATCGCGCGCCCGAAATAATCCTCGGGCTTCCGTTTTGCGAGGCCATCGACATGTGGTCGCTCGGATGCGTTGTCGCCGAGCTCTTCCTTGGCTGGCCTTTGTATCCGGGTAGTTCCGAGTACGATCAGATACGTTACATCAGTCAGACGCAGGGTCTGCCTACGGAGCACATGCTGAACAATGCCAGCAAGACGACAAAATTCTTCTACAGAGATATGGACAGTGAGTAATGCATCAGCTGTGCAGTCTAGATATTCCAGATGATTATTCTTTAGCTGTGATTTATCCCACTTCGAAACTTTATCTCAGGTACGTATCCATTCTGGAGATTGAAGACGCCGGAGGAACATGAAGCGGAGACGGGTATCAAATCAAAAGAAGCGCGAAAGTACATTTTTAATTGTCTCGATGACATTGGTCAAGTGAATGTACCTACGGATTTGGAAGGTGGTCAGCTCCTTGCTGAAAAGGCTGACAGGAGAGAGTTCATAGATCTCCTGAAGAGGATGCTCACAATGGACCAGGTAGTAATATCTAATTCATGATATGTCCTTAAGAATGGAGATTGGAGAAGAAGAAGAAAATAGGCAACTCTTGGTTTTAAACAACTCAGCGACAGGCTCTTCTTTTTTTTTTTGTTCTCTTGAATCTTAGGAGCGCCGCATAACACCTGGAGAGGCTCTGAACCATGCTTTCGTCACCCTGGCACATCTGGTTGATTATGCGCACTGCAACAACGTCAAGGCGTCTGTTCAGATGATGGAGGTTTGTCGACGTGCCGGTGACTTCACAGCTAGTCCAGCACATCATCAGGCGCCTCCGGCGCCACAACCGCCACCTCCGACCTCCCTGGTGGCGAACTTCGTGCCTACGACGAACGGCAGCGCAGTGACGCTTACGTTCAACAACCAATTGACCAATCAGGTACAACGACTGGTCAGAGAACATCGCACCGCGCAGACAGGATATGACAATCTGGTTCGTCGACAAGCCTTTTGTATTTTGACGGTGTTGAAGGATTGCTGCTACGTCTGTTGAATTCATTAGACAATGGTGGCGTCCTTTGGTGTTGTGTGAATTTTGCCTAAAGGCTCTAACGACGTGACTTTTAATGTTTGGCTGCAAAAGAAGAAGCAAGAAAAAAATGAAAGTAAAAAGAAGCTATCAAATGCCTTGCCATGTAATGAAAAAAAAATAATAATATTCAGTTGTCACTTTCATATGGCGCCGGTTGAAAGTTCTTTGCGGTATTAATAGTCGTTTTTGAATGTACTTTTCTATATTTTATCTTTTTTTTTTCTTTTCTCTTGTATTTTTTCAGTATCAGATATACAGCAACAGCAGTCGAAGAGCAACGCAGTACAGCGGATCTTCAAGTGGCTCAAATAGTGGACGAAGTGGCGTTCATGATTTTCCACATCAGTTGGTACCTGGTATTCTTTGTCCTCCTCCGGGATATCAAACTATGCCGAGTCCTGCTAAGCACGTGGTGGTCGCACAGGTGAGTTAGGAAAATTTTGTTCCATTCGTAATACAGTTATGTGAACTCGAGATGGTATATTCGAACGGAGCGTAAAATTAAGAGAGGGTTGTTTTTTTTAACAGCCTCCGCAGGCTCAACAAGCACCTTTGCAAATTCAACCATCAATAATATCTCAACAAGCTGTCGCAGCTGCAGCTGCGGCTGCTCAACAGCAGTACGCCGCTGTACCTGTGTCAATGGTTGAGACTGGACGACAGATGTTGTTAACAGTAAGTAAAATTGCACCTAATAATTGTCCCTACTTGTTGATCGTACAACTAATGCGTCACCATGAAATAATATTTAACCCTCCCGTGTGTACATAAGTATCCCATGGTCGGATTGCAGAACGCCGTCCAGACGTCTTGGCCCGGCGGAAGTCGTCAGATGGCGGCCATAGTGCCTTCCTGGCAGCAATTACCGCCCCAACACGCGGCCATTCAGCAACCCTTACTCAGCGACGCTGGTGACTGGGGTAGACCGCTCATAGTTGACAGTTCAGCTATACTACAGGTATGACCCGTAAATATTACACTTTTAAAGTCCTTGAACATTATATAAAAATCTTGTATGCGCTATTAGTTAGAGTGATTATTCAATTAATCTCCCTTGTTTTGGGGAAGGATCAGAGGCCTGTGTTCCCCGTGACGGAAGTGTACAACACTAGTGCCCTCGTCGAACATCCCTCTCAGAGTTGGGGCAAGCGAAGCGTCACAAAGCATCATCAACATCACATGGCGATGCCACAACAGTCACAACATCGACACGAGCATAAGAAGGAGACGCAGCAACTCAGTCCAGTGAAAAAGCGCGTCAAGGAAAGTACGCCACCTAGCAGTATGAGACGTCATTCACCCCCCAATGGCCACTGGCAACAACAGTCTACCCAGTCGCATCATCACAGTGGCAAACATAGCAGTAGTCACAATGGCGGCGAACATCAGCAGGTCTCTACCGTCAGGCAGCAGACTATCACAATACACGATACACCGTCACCTGCCGTTTCCGTCATCACCATCAGCGACAGCGAGGATGAATCCCCTGGTAAATGGTAAGTTTAACGTCACTTTTCATATATTTTTTGTTTTGTTATACTGTAGTATTACTAGCTTTATTAGTTAATACATATACAAAAGCTCTATGTTCATTATATTGCTGATTTTACAGTATGTCATGCCTATATCTTGGTAACAGTCGCGGGCATTCTAGGTAAATGAAAAGTTCGACAATTATGTCTGATCAGTATTTTTGTTCAGTAGTATAATTCTTAGGGATTCGGTTACGCTAGTTTTTGTGATGTCATGTATTAGCATTCACAATAAGCACAGGTGTTAATATCCTATGTGAATTGACAAGTTCTTTCTATTGGTATATACTTTTAAAAACGTGACAAGAAAAGGTATAGCCAAGATGACAATAGATTTTGAACTTCAAATCGAACTATCCTCCTGTTATACGTCATTGGTGTCTAGCAGTACAATCATGCATGACTATCATTGACAGCTGTGGAGACCGTCAGTGCGGAGCCTGTCAAGGTTTGGCACCTCGCCTGTCTGGCGACGGACGTCCTGTCCGCGAGGAGGTCATCCGAAGGTACATTAACGTAACGCAATAACACGCAACACACGGGAATCATTGCCCAATCAGTTTAATCGAATAAATGTTTTCGTTCGATATCCTATAATAATGACGTACCTTAATCTCACCCTCTGTTAAATATTTCTTCACCTAACAATGATCAGTCAACGATGAGAATGCGTCTAACAAACTCTGACAGGGTGCTCATCCTGATGTAACGTTATTAACGCTTCCCTAGGACATAACCTGCACACAGAGAACTGGTTGTGGAGCTTGCAGTGAGACTTGTTCATCCATCCACTAACAATGAATCCTTTTTCTTGGTCTTGCGAGTTCAGCAGGCTGCTGTAAATGTTGTTATACCCTGTGCGCTTGGGTACCTGCTAAACGCGCATCTCTTAACACGCAACCTTTTTCCACCGTACTTTTATATATCTTTTTCATTCTCATCTCGTCCTACTACTACATCTCGTAAGGAGATCAGTCAGTCTTGATGAGGTTCCTTTTACATTTTTCAGTACCCAATCCACACCGCGGGTCGTGCAAAGCTCTCAGCAAAGTCATTCGAGCAGTCAAGTACACACTAACGGGCACACGAGCTCTCACAGTTCCTCGCAAAGGGCACAACGCAAGAATGTTATTAGCTGTGTCACTGTTGGTGACAGCGACGGAGAGGCCAGTCCTGGTCGGGCTCACGCTCACTTGTATCAGCATCTGCCACCGCATCCTCAGCACCAGCAAACCACGCAGCACATCAAGCACGAACCACAGCCTCAACACCATGTCAGGTTTGTGAAAGAGATTGTAGCTTAATGTATTAGATTCGCTGTGTCATATAGTTTTAATGGGATGAATGACATTGTCATTAACTCCATGGTCGAGTATGGGGTTTCATGGTCTATTTTATAATTTGCAGTTCCGGCTATTCCTCGCAGTCGCAAAAGAAACGGCTGCTGGCGAAGGTGCAGTCCGAGTGTAACATGATAAACGTCGCGACGAAGCCAGAGCCTGGCGTCGAATATCTTGCGCCGCATCCGTGTCATGCGCCGGCTTGCAAGGAGCCACCGACCTATCAGGTTCGATTCGTCTTTGCGGATGATCATTTAATTTCAATTATCTTTCGAGCTTCCTTTTCACTCCTTCTGGTTCTTTGCTTCTACTTGGTTTTGGTATCAGTAATATTTACAGAATCGACAGCAAAAAGGCTCCCGTACTTGCGTCGACCTTTTTTCCTCTTTAATTAACCTTTCTTTTGGGTAATGTTTTTCTAGGATGATGCCTATGACATGCATGACTACTTCTTGCAGTATGTGACCACTAGCAGCGCGCATCCTCACCTTCAGGAACAGCATATAGTCTACACAACTGGCGCGGATAAGCGCGTGTCCTGGCCTGGTAAACGCTCCGAGTACAAGCACGAATACGTGCAACCACCAGCTGCTCATTCGCGAGATCATCAGAAGTGGGCGGTTGCCAATCCAGTGCATCAATACAGGTTAGATTGAGATAGATTCAGCATGCGTACAATACGGAACAGTGCATGTAGTTTGAGAGTAGTATTGCAAAAGTATTATACAAAGCAGAGCGAACCAGGTAAGCGGTGAAGCAACCGCAATGACCTGAGGCATGAAAGATTGAAGCGACAAACAAATGGACTAAGTTTTCAGGGATATTAGAATCAGGTACATTATTTTTGACTAGTACAATTCAGTCGCAAGTTACTGTTTAGAGGTTTCATTGTACTTTGTATGATGCTGTACACACAGTACTCTTAAAAAGTATCGAGAGCGAGAGTGCGTGTGAGTATAGTAATTTATAGGCATGCGTGAGAGATGCGTAACGAAGGGGTCGGTTTTCTTTGTTGGGTTTTGTAGGCAGAGCCAGGTGGTTGGTTCGGCAGCCCATCCGGGTCATACCCACAGCCACCACGGGCATCCTGCTCATCTGAGTCCTGGGGGCGGTGGCGGGGGCAGAAGTCCCGCGGGTGGTCCAGTGGTTGGGGGTGCTCAGCATCTGGGTCAACCCCTTTACCAAGAGTATGCCCATGTACGCTCAAGGGCCCATCCCGTGCCACCCCCGGTCTATGTCACGGCTGCGCCTTCACAGGCCCCGGCTGCTATCCAGCAGCAACAAGTGCCCACCTACCAGGGATTCACACCCGGGTGGGTACCTAGACACCTAGTAGATGCATGCATGTGTGTACCCTTTATTATATTATATTAGTATTAGATTGTAATATCGTTAGAGTGTAACAGGCTCCTCAAAAAATGGAGCCTGTTACATCACTAGCAGCAGAAAGTCCTGCCATTTTTTTTTCTTTTTCTAAACTAGATGGTTCCATTCATTATAAAATTTCCAATATCATAACTGTACCATCTTCACTCGAGTCACGTGAAACTTTACATTATTAAACTTTATTTTCACCTAGTCGCAGGAGCGACAACAGTTTAATTATTCAAGACGTCTTCCTCGCCCTGAGAGTACACTCAAGCCACCGATAAGAGTTTTCGATGAAAAACTTTATTACGTCACTTTACACAGTGCAACTTTGCATGCTCCAAGGCCCTTTTCAGACTCGAGTATACTTTCTAAGGGTGTAGAACACTTAAAAATAATCTTTTCCTTCTTTTTTTTTTTTAGAGCTTTGAGCAGACTTTCTAACGTGCGCCTTATCCCGTTTTTTTACAGCTCGTCTCCATTAACGTTGTATGATTCTAGTCGCGCGTTGCCACCGCCCGCACATCACAGCTCGGCGCGGCCATTATTGGCCAGTCACGCGGCCCATCCACTGCCCGCGCACATGCAGCCAACTGCGGTCTACGGTTTGGCACCACTCTCACCTGCCAAGCACCAGTATCAACCATCCGGTTTGTGGTTTACCGAATAAACTGACGAGTCGTACCGATTATACATATACATACGCTATAGATATATTTGAAGAGGTAACAAGAGAAACAAAAAGCCCTATCTCCATACAACGTTCCTTGGCGATCAATCGTATATGCCGATGTATCAGTCAAATCGAGGAAATCAACGTATATCATATATGGACATTCCCAAAGGAGTCTTAAATACAAATTAGCATCGCTTTATCAAGCCGCAAATTCATCTAACGTGTGTCGTCTCTTATCCAGCGAGAAATGTCTGTGACTAGCGTCGTGAAAGGGGAGGTCAACGCTTCATTGTCCTTGCAAACATGGAAAATTCGACAATCCGTCCCGTGCAGCTTTTTAAACTGGTCTTTGCAAACCGCGTTCCTATCTCCCTTTCTTCTCAGAAGACTGCCCCGGTGTTAAGGTCATTTATTATCAGTCGTCATACTGACAATACGACGTCTGAAACACTTGCTTTCGCACTTGTATATTATGTCAGGCGTACAAGTGGGCTTTGAGATCGGGATTGGTGACTAACTGTTTCCATGCTCCGTTGTCGGATTAAATCATTACTTTATATAGAATGACGTCTAATGACTGTGTGTATATATACATTGTGTATATATATATAGCTCTTCCTCGATTTGACATGACTTTCGTGCAAGGAACGTTCTGAAAAATTTGTGTGCGAATAAGCAAGGGCGAATGGGGATATTTTTAAACGTAGATGAAATAATGCTAAAGAGGCATAATTGCATGTGTGGTACGACTGAGATGTCGAAGCGGAAGTCAAGAAAAAGTGGCTCCGAACGATTTATTCGATAGGATCCGAAAATACAACGGGCGATTAACGTACAAAAATTGTAAATAGAATTTTTTTTTTGTCATTTGAACCCACTGTGGTATGGCGCACGATGAATTTTCGTTTCTGTCGAGTGAACGTATTATTAATAATGATGAAGGCCCATATGAAAGTGGCCGAGCGATTGCCTTTTCCGAGTGGGCCCGACACTCGGGTTTTTCGTATTAAATTATAGAAAAGGCACACGGAGATATAATTAAGAGTGGGATATAAAGTCTAAGAGGGTAACGGAAGTTAAGGAAAACAACAACAAAACAAAACTGGCAAAGTCGCATTGTCGATCGTGACAAATGCGTATTTGACGAACGAAGCAAAATACAAAAATTTATACACCCACACACAAACACACACGTACACTGAGGAATAAGCGTTGCAACGACGTCGCGACGCTTATTCTTCTCTCCCCCCCCCCCCCCCCCACCCACCCCCTCTCTCATTATCCTCTATTGACGGAGAAACTCTTGCATTTCTTCATATGATACGTCATTGCGTATCATGGCTACGTTCTTTTAATGCTCATTTAACTTAAATTCTTAGCCGACTAATCAATTGTGTTTATTCGCTGTCAGTCCCAAAATGAAAAAGAAAAAGAAAATCAAGGTGAGGTATAGAAAATCGCCAGAATCTATGTTGATCGCGAATAAGTCACGATGTCAGTTTTTTTAAATCCAAAAATTGTACTCCCGCATACGTCCTGATGTAACGTATAAACTTGTAGAGACGATATGTGGGAGAAATGCGAGAAAGAAAGGAAACCAGAAAAAAAAAAACGTGACTCATTGACGCAACCAACACGTTTACACGTTATAAAGACATGGCGATAATTATTAAGGGTGTTCTCTTTGTTTATATAATTATATACACTTGGTCCTAGGGATTTAACCAAATATACAACACTGCGCATGCGCCACTAAATATAATATCCTTTACTACACTCGTACACCACACTATTACACCATTCGAGGGATTTGCGTTTAGATGGGGTTTTAACCTTTTTTTCTCGTTTCTTTTGGTTAGGGTTATTCAGATAGGGTAGTAATCGTAGGTTTAGGGGTGCGGACTCCCCTCGCCGCCGTCTTTGTACAAAGTCTATGTAAATTTGCAGATGATATATTATTATGTAGAATCGATATAGCACCTGTGTATCGATACACCGGACCCGTCACGATCTTCTGCGTTAACAAGGGCAAGAGTCAACCCTTGATCCCTTGAATGATAACGAGACCGTGTAATTAGCTTGATAAAGAATTAGGCAGGTGATAGGTTCGATAATCTCCGGATGGTCCACAAGGTGTACGAATAAGGATGACGTTTACATAGCCTCACTATTTATTATTACATTGCTACTACTCTTATCGTTGCTATTGATTAATGTCTTTGTGAAATCGCTAAACGTTATTGCCTAATCCCACGTGTCTCATATCATTATTATTATTATTATTATTATCATTATCACTGTGTATTGCAATGTAACTATAGGTCTATAGGAGGGGGTCGAAGAAAGAGAGACTATAAAATGAATATTACGGTCGCGTTCGTAGAGTTGACCAAGAGGGATGATGAACAATGGAGTTACGTAAGTTCACTGGTTGTTTTTTTTTTTTTTTTTTTTTTTTATTGCAAAAGTGACACGTCGGTATATCGATTTCAAATTTATTTTTTGTCCTCGCCGTACGTAGCGAGAATCTTTCGAAGTTACGTGCACGCGTGAGTTCCCAATCAGCCGCGACCGTCGTTGAGTCCTTCGTCACGTAAATGTATAAAACCAGGTACATTGCGGAAACAAAGAATTGCTCATGTTTTCAATTGTGAAACGAACGAATTTATTTTTCGTGAGTATTCGAAGAGTGCATAGATTGACGTTCATGTTCTTTTTATAATTTTTTTTCTTCTCGTTATTCATATACTCGCTAAATATTCGCCTGTATATATATATACATCTGGACATCCCCATCGCGTAGGGATGATTTAATTTACTCTGCATATAATTTAAATGACTTTACGTCGTCCTTAATTCTTTTCTTTTTTTTTTTTTTTGTACATATAACAATAATATATTCTAATCCGATCAACGGATTATCCTTGTTGATTTCCCCGTTATTCATTTTATTGTCATTTAATCGAATCCGGGTTCTTCCGTCGAACCAAAACACGAATCACTGTATATTATCGAACGCCGAAGTTTTCGTCCCTGTATTATTATTCATCGGAATCGACACGACTGATTTGGAACTCGATCATGGTGTTTTAATCGCGTGTCAAGTAAAATTGTATCATCGCGCCAATCCGGCAGCATAGTTAATTTAATATTGTACATAATAAACTTAGTAAGATAGTCTTTTGAAATCCTATGTGGTTGGTTGCCTGAATCCGCGACTTTCTCATCTATTTCTCTTCCGCTTGATGTTTTTGTCGTTTTCGTCGATGATCCTTTTTTCTCTCTCTTTTTTTTTTGTTTTTAACGGAATGACGCTTAGGCATTGTTTGCTAAATATTCGATATATGTAGATATAATTACAAATAGATGACTATATATATATATATATATATTAATAAATACATAGATATATTATTCGGATGAGATTGATATGAGCACGTTGATTTGAGTGACAATGCCAGTCCGAAATATTAACACTAATGTACATACGTAATGTAGGATATATATATATAGTAATACGATATATAGATATCGTCAGGTTTTTTTTTTCTGCGTAACGCGCATTATACGAGGAAGGTTTTTCTGAGGAACGAGGAAAATTTTGAAAAAGACGAATTAACTCCGTGCGACGACGAACTACGAAAATTGCCGCGAAATTTGAGTCATTATTGCGTTTCACGAGGACAGATGAAAATTTTGTCGTTTTTTCTTTTCGTTGTTTTCTTATGGAAGAAAAAACAAAGCCAAATATTGCCACGTCGTTGCGATGTTTTAGCGTGTTCTTTTATTTGTCTCGTGGTCGAGCGATTGTTTATTCTTTTTTCGTTTTATGTTTACGTAATTCGCGGCGTTTATCGCTTATATCAACTCGTGTAAAGTTGAATGCTCGTCGGTCGGATAATCTATAGGCGTGCCGAAAGATCGTGTTTATTATGTCGTACCGGGAATATATAACCAATTCGATGTGCCTGTTTAACAATTAATTGTATATTATATTATTGCTAGGCTGTAAGTTAATCGAAATAAAATGTTCAATTTGGTAATTGTACGGTAGAAGGGTGGTGTGTGACGTGTAGGTAGGCGTAGGTTCGCGTTTCGATAGCACTCAATTAACAGTTTATTAACAACGTATGATGTTACAATTGTCGTAAGTGTTGCGTGTGTCGTCGAAATTTATTATCAAAATTGAATAACTTTAATTAGCAGAGGCATCGTCACGTTATCGAGAGGTGTCAATGGGTCACAGATATTTGTACGCGACGCATTAGTATCCATTGGACGCGGAATTACGTGCGACGAGGATCACAATCGTCTTAATACATTAAAATATACAAGGTGCATAACGTTAATGGCAATTAAGACAAATAATTGATTAATCACGCGCCCATATGCTTCCACGTATATTCGTAGTGTGTTTGTTAAAGCTGCTATGCGAATGAGAACTTTTTTTTTCCTTCCCTTTTTGGGTAATTCTCGTTTTTTTTTTTCTTGGTTCTCTTGTCAAGTCATATCCTTAGATTCTCTTGCTTTTACGTATGTCGTTTAATCGGACTCGGCTGATTATACATTATAAGCGTACGTGCGTATATACGTCGTACATATTTGCCAATGAGAAACAAAATCGGAAAAAAAATCATTGTACACAAAATTATACAAGATACAGTATCACATACGTCGTACGTCGTTTAATTGAAAACATTGTGTATTATAGTCGTGGCTTTTTTTTTGTTCTTTCTTTCTTTAACCATTAATACTTTACATGGTATACTCGAGTACTGCTACAATGGTGATTTCTTAGTCAGATTTTATTAATGCGATTAAGATATCTGCGGTGGTTGGATCATTCTTTTTTGTTTTTAATCCAAAAGGCGGAGAATTTTCAAAAAAAAAACATTCATATGACGTAAAGCAAACATATATGGTTTGGGAATTATGGTATTTTTGGTTCTTGTCAGGGGAATTCATAAGCAAGTGGAGCGATTTAATATAGACCAGTCAATTATGATTTCTCTTCTTTTTTTTCTTTTCTTTTAGTCACTCAGAATCACTGATACGTTAGGTATATAAGTATATTATATATGTTATAATTGAATCATTGACGTTTACGATCTAACGTGACACGCCAGAAAGCGATTACCTAATTACAAGTAACAGCTGACTAAGCTCTGTAGTTTAATAATGGATAACGGGTATGATAAAGAAAAAGAAAACCCAACAAAGTAACGTAATTGTATGGATCGTTCTAGTTGTGATATTTTACTAATGTAATAACGATAATTAGTGTAATTAAAGCTGACGTTCGCGATCAGTAATCAATAACTTTAATCGCGTTAGGTCCTATACAAGTTGACCGGAGGTTTATGGGCGCACGGACGATATATAATATAGAATAACATAATGCAACAATTGATATAAATACGTGAATGTCGTTGTATTATTGTATTATATTATTATATTATTATATTATATATCGTGTTGTATGTCAACGCGTTCATACGCAAAGCAACAAGCCTCTTCACTTTTTATACATGTAGCTTGCTCACTGAAAAAAAAGGAATATATATATATATATATATTCTGTGTCCCGTGTATACGAGTGGAGATTATTTTTAATCATTTTGAAATTTGTACATAGTTTTCTTATCGTATCTGGGGGGGGGGGAGATATTTGTTAGGTAACATAGGTGTAGTGCCTAAAATGTCGACGGGATTGTGTCAAATTTTGGCTGGGGAACGTAAAAAGACGATTTGAGAGAAGAAAAGTGAAAAATGTTAAAAGACAGAAGAACAGATCTGAATGTAAAAGGAAATGCTTATTGTCGTGGTAAGGTCGACGAAATTTCGTTGTAACGTAATTCTGTATTTCAACGAAAGTAAATGTGACTAGAGAAAAAAAACAACAAAAAACAAAGAGAAATAATTTGTCAGGCATCGTGTGATTTGGCACTAGGGATATTTCGTGATTAATAAAGTTTGAGGTTATTCGGACAATTTAGAACTTATAAGGGCCGCGTACGATTGAGGTTTTACAGCGTGGATGGATCCTTCGTGTGGGCGATTTTTGGCGAATCAAGAGGGCCCGAAATATTGTCTACGATTATTACTAATCAATTAATAATAATATTAGATGGATTTTAAGGGATTTAATGTATGATCGCGTTGTAATCTTTTTTCTTTTTTGGAGTTTGGGTTTGGGAGGGTGGGACATGTTCGAGATATATCTACCGTATAAGTAAACGATAATAAGAGATAAATGAGTAAAGAAACAAAAAAGAAAAAGAAAAAAAAAAGGAAAACCTTAACTAACGAGAGATAACATATTTTTGGATTTAGTAGAGAGAGAGAGAGAGAGAGAGAAAGAAAGAGGTGAATATATATGTGCTCTATGCATTCTTAGTGACATCGGCTTAGATCTCTAATCGTTCTTCTTCGTGTGTTTTCAACTATTCTTTTTTTTTTTCTTTTTTTTCCCTAATGCGTCTCAGTCTCCACCGGTATGATAATTTCAGACATTTTTATCCGAAGGGATTGGACTGACTTCATATCCCCTTATAGGAGAACAAAACAACAAAAAAAAAACAGAATTTTTCACGTTCGATAAAGAATGCGTAGTCCTTTGCAGTGCGATCTTAACGAAACAACATTGTCGTAACTTTCCTAAGGCTAGGCATTTTCGCATAATAGACGCATGTAACATACCGTCCGCGATATCCAGATTAATTAAAAAAATAAAACTAGAATTAAGTTCGCGGATAGAGAGAGATAGAACGATAGAGCCGACATAAAAAAAAAAACCTAGATTAAGTGTCCGAACAAATAACAGAATATCTACAGTGCATTGGTGTACAGTAAGAAAACAAAGACATGTACCGTTAAAAATTTTTGCGAAATTTTTTCTTTTCCTTTTTTTTCCATAATTATTTTGTTTCCTCTCCACCAAGGCGCATCCTTCACTCAGGACGTAATAACATCGGGCTCTTTATAACGTTAACGACGTAGGGGATTGCGGACTTTAATACTGTTCTTTCCTAATGACGGTTTCTGAGGGTGATTGGTAATCGAAGAGGGGGAAAAAAAAAAGTTGCTCGAAATTTTTTTTTGTTTTTCTCGAGATTCGAACCGACACCTCTTTCACGAATAATGGATATTCAATTATTAACGTATTAGATTATTAGGCTGGGAGACTTTAGGATTCTAGGCGATTCGATTAAACTGTCTGACTGTTCTTTGATGTTCTTGAATGTTCACTATTAAATAACTATATACGCTATGCTAATCGTTTACAATGGGGAAGAAAAAAAAAAAAAAGGAGAAAACTTCAGAGCACTTATACGACTATTTGTTTTACATGTGCATAAAATAAATTCATATGTTTTAAGTATATAGTCAATGCGTTACATCACCATTATCCATACATACTCTTAGACAACAGCTGCAACAAGAATACAAAATTCACAGAAGAGACAACATTGATATCCTTTCGTTTCCTTGCGCGCGTTAACTTCTTATCGTGCACGAGTCACGTGAACGACTGTGACTATTATTATTTTTTCTTTTTTCTTTTCTCTTCAATCATCCAATCATCCAATCATCCATCGATCGTTATTTCAGATGATATCTCTTTGTCAGTGTTCTCGTATAGCTTTTGTCGTACGTCCACAACTGGGTAGAATTCTGCGTGTAGCGATAACGAATGTATGATCGATAAAATTGTGTGAGAGAGCGAGAGAAGAAAAAAGGAGAAAAAATTAAAAAAAAAGATGAAAATATATATATATATAAAAGACAAGAACGATGACGGAAAAGCAGGATGTGTTTCTTAGATGTTGTCACTCGATGCTAATTTTGCATTTTTCCCATTATAGCCGTGGTGTTTCTGAATGTCGATTACGATTATCGATCAATCAATTCTCGAGCTTCGAAATTTCGGGCTTTAGCCGTTCTTTCTGTCGTTCCTCGGTGGCCAAGTCTGTTAGCGATTAGGATGACGATGTTTCTACGCTCTAATCGGATGCGAATTTTGGTAGATAGGCGATCGATCAATGTTTGTATTTTTTTTTTTGTTTTGTTCTTTCACGCCTTAACTCCTCTCACGTACACACACGTACACACACAAAATCTGAATCATTTTTCATCGACAAATGTTGCCATTAATTTGAACAGTTAATCCCACGTCTTTAACTTTCTTTAGTATAGTCCATTCGAACGTGGGAATAGTATAATATTCACGACGAACAGAGATTGGGATTTAAAGGCAAAATATAATGGCTGCAACAAGAAATAGGAAAAAAAGAGAAAAGAATGCGATCGCGTGTGCTCGTTGCACTACAATAATAATAATAAAGAAACTGCGAGGCGCGAATCAGTGCGATTAGCGAATATCCTTTTTCTGACTGGTGTTTTATACGGTTGTAGGATTAACGAAACTTATGACCATTAAAATTACGCTATACGACTATATTGTATTTGTACCATATATAAATATATACATAATTTGTGTATTTTAATTATTAATTACAATAATTACGACTATGGATTATTACTATTATTATTACTATTATTATTATCGTTGTCAATAACGTGTGTAACTTCGTTATATTGTCATTGCGATTACAAATTACGAGGATTACTATTATTATTATTACGATTGAACCAATTGCTTGTATATTCTATTGTTTATTTTTAGTCACGTAGCGTTGCCTGTAGATATGACGGTGAATCGTATGGCAGGCGTCGAAAGCGTAAAGTTTGCCTAGTTTTCTTATACTCTCAAAAGGAATCCTTACGCGTTCGAATTCCTCGTCGCTGCTTCTTTCTTGCGTAACGATTAAGCATTGGAATAGAAAGAAAATCGCTCGTCCTGTTACGGATCGCGGGCTCTTGGTGGAGCAATTCAATAGCGAGAGAAGATCCGCCGCGCAGTTATCGATGAGGCTGATTAGTTGGTAAAACAGAAAACTATAGAAAGACTTATGACGTCACTCTCCGATACGTCATACGTTATCATATAATCTCCGTTGCTCTTGTCGTCGTTCCTTCTGCCAACAGGAAGGCGCCAAGTAACAAGGGATCAGAGCCGAAGAAAGAGCAGTTGGCGTCGATTTCGACGCAAGTCACTCGATACGAGAGAATCTTAATGAAAGGGGCAAAAAAAAAAGGAAGGGATCGTCTTAACCGATAGTAAAAATAACGAATGGGAATTCTTAAGCCGTAATTATTATTTGTTACAATAATTATCATTATATTTTATTCTTTTTTTTTGGGCGAGGGAGGGACGATGAATTAATTCTTGTAATTTAACAGCGACTTTTATTTAGAGCTCGTAGTGTTTGCGATACTTAGCCGTTACTATTATAGCTACCCTTCGATTGTTTGCTGTTGTTCTCTTTACGTCTTTAGACACTCCCGAGCCAATCATTGTTAAATCCAAATGATCTCTGATGATCGTTAATCATACTTTTGTAACGTAAAGCATCTCTGTGCTATCCAATGTATTGCGTGTTGGCATTTTTTAAACATCTTTCATCATCAGTACAGGTCACTCTGGCTTGTTAGATTGATTTTCTTTATAGGTAGGGAGTCGACTTAACGTTGCTTCAAACGTGAGCTATCATTGGTATTACACTCACTTTGTGTTTATCGTTCCTCATTAACTTTTATCAATTATGTAACGGTCCTTCGTTAACTTGCCTGTCTTGCGGTTATGTTATCTCGAATGATTTTGATCTTGTCATTTTTGTTTGTACCTGTTTCTTTACTTTTTCATTCATCCCCGACTTGACGCCTTGGTCCTTTGATATCCGCTGAGTAATCATGTTCGTGTACTTAACGAATCGTGGGGGAAAAAAGTGGCTCTTGGAAAGCTACGTTCGTTTTACTCATGGGAGTCTAATATTTTGGACAATTGAAGACAACGAAGACAATTGAAGGGAAATTCTAATTGAATCGAATGGATCGCTGCTCTGTACCGATTTTTATAATGCGCATGTAGCGAGTAACATTGCTGCTTGTCGTAAGCGTAACTTTTTATCCTTTTTTTTTTTTAAGTTTCTTATTCGATATGATTTAAGCTTACGCGCTGTCAGCCTGTCTCGGAGTATTACGACTTAAACGGTATATACATATAAAATGGATAAAATATAAATATGACGTATACAGCATGACGACACACGTTACATTCATAATATTATTATTGTAAGACGTTTGACGCGCAGAGTCGCGCAACAAATTATTTCTGAGGTTGATCAGAGTACAAAGAGAGAGTAGATTTAGTTTGACGTCAGAAATAATTTGGACGCGATTGACATTTTGATCGTTCCCATGCGTCATCAGTGCTATGTTAATATTCGATCGAAAGGTTAAAGAAAGAATTGAAAAACGAAAGACAATGGTGACGGGATGCAATATTATTTGGCGTTAGCTTAATTTATGTAATGACGATCAATACACACAGCGTGGGGACAGGCGTGAGATAGAAAAAGAAAATTAAAAGGAAAGAAAATTTAAGAAACAAAAACAATGACTCTCAGAATTCAATTGTCTGTCGTGTGGGGATCTTCTCCGTCGGCCGTAATGAGACTTTCTGTAAAATCTAGGCTACCAAAATTCTCTGTATTAAGTGATTGGCCAGGTCTGCCGCCTTGCTGATGGTTAGAGGGTTCGGCTAAGTCCCATTTCAATAACAAAGTCGATGGGACTTGTAAACAAACAAAAATATTGAACCCTTTCACTATTATCCTGGTACTCCGTCGTGTCAACACTCTTAGGGGACTCTTATCAATTGGTGACAACTGACTTAACGTGGTTTACATTTAATTCACTGATATCGGGGGGAAGATATTTTGAAAGAACTAATTGACATTTATATTTTAATACATGGGCTTATTATATTTAATGTACTTGTAATTAATTCGCCGCGCGACACGCTGCCGCCACTATTCTATTTGACCTGGATTGGTTTGTCGTTCTTAAAAGAGAGAGAAAAGAGAAATGAAAAATTTCTATTTTTAAAACTTCATTCGATTACCTCGTTAAAGGATACTGGCGACCGCGCGACGTCGGCAAGAACATGGTTTTTCTGTATATTACTGTAGTATAATCAAATACTAAAGACTAATGCTTAAGGTGATCGATCAAGCTTCGGGAAGTGTGATATTTTCGAAGTGGCGAGATATACATATATATTTGAGAGAAAAGATAGAAAACAATATGACCGAGAGATACAAGGGTGACATAACGGTGCAACGTAAAATATTAAACAAACAAAACAAAAAAAATACAAAAACACTACAAATCGTCGGTCAATCAACCAGCAACAATAACAACAACGTTATGTTAGATGATAATAAAATTATATGCGCGAGTACCGACTTTCATGCGTCGGATTCTCGGGCGTTTCAACGGTATAACGCGAATGTCTTTATTGCCATTGTTGTTTTCACTCTTTTTTTCTTTATCTTTTTCATCTTTTACCTCATTCTACATCATACAAGCCCCGTCATCCATATACACTATCATTATCCACTGTTATCCCATATTACTACTGCTAATACTATTACTATTTGTCTATACGTCATCTTGTCCTTTATGGATATTTAATCTAATATATTGTCCGAATCCGATCGGTTCGTATCCACTTAATTAATGCTGTTTGTTATACGTACGCGTACTTGGGAATTGCGTATTACGCAATTTCGAGTGGCTCGTGTACCGTGAGAACAAAGCCATAGCAAAAACCGACTGTTACTATAGGATTAAAGGAATAAAGGAGAAACCACTCTGTACATAAGACACATAGGATTACATTAAGGCTAATCGAAGCAGAGCAAGCCAGAGAAAAATGTGGACGAGCTAATGTAATAATCTATACTGTGGATCAGATTTACGTATTTAGTAATTTCATTGTATTTTTCGTGGATTTGTCATTTGGTTTTTCTCTTAAAATCGCGATGTCATGTCGCGCGATGAAGCCTACAATCAAAAGAACTATAGAGGTATAATAAACGGAAATAATTGTGACGTATCAAAAGGAAATGTAACGAAGGTCAAGCTTATTTTTCTTTTTAAATCTTTTTAAAGTATTCGTTTACTCACTAACGTTAAAACAACAGTTGACAATTTTATTTTATTTTTGTTGTTGTTGTATTTTCTCCATGTACAAAGGATCGTTCCTAAATGTTCTTCTGTTTCTTTTGACATGTATTATTCATAGTCGACTGATCGATCGCGTGCACCGATCCACAAAATGATAAGTGGAACTCAGTCCATTTCTCGTATTGACGAAATAACATATCAAAAATTAATTGATCCCTTTAGAAGGTTGGTACGTGGTAGCTGTAATGATCGTTCCTAATCCTTGAATTAATAATCTCTAGCGAAGGAGATCGAAATTGAATTTGCGAAAGAAAGACAAAAAAACTAATTTAAACTACTTCACCAAAAGTTAACTGTTCCAATGGAAAATCTCGTAAGCATAAGAAACGGACTTAAAGAAAATCAATCATTGAGATACGAAATTATCCTGTTAGAGGAGTTTCTTAAATTATTATTTTTCCTTTTTTTTTTCAGAAACAGGAGAGATACTAATAAAAATACTACTACGATAGTTGCCGCAAGGTAGGTAGTGAGAACGCGAGTGCGACTGAGCGAGTGATCGAAAATATTGCGAGACAAAGAGCGTTGCGTTAGAAGGTGCGTAAAGGCGAGACGGATATATCGTATGCAGAAAGTGAGAAGGATAGAAAATATCGTACAACTGAAATCAGCTTGAGATAAAAATCATGATGGCCGTTATAACGGGTGCGCATTTTGAAATTATTACTTTTACCGTTACTTCGAAACTTTGAAACATATAGACTCAGCTATTGTCAAAATACATGAAGATATATATGCGACTGAATAATCAACCTACAATTGTATATCGTGTAGATGATGACGATGATGACGATTAAATAGTGACTTTAGCAGTTCGATTAAATTAACGTACGGCGCATTCTTAATATGCGTTGTTATTGTACTAACTACGTGACACGATTGATAAAAACCAGGGTAAACATAAATAGTTATATGAGAATATATTATATATTGTATATATACATATACGTATATTCAACGATATATATATATATATACACGTAATTCTCATTACATAGTGTATATATGTGTTTGCGAAACCCTATATACGTATGTCTGTATATATACATCGAGGTATTCCTTGTGGCACAACTTTACTGTAAATAATGATTAATTCATTTATTATTACTATTTATCACCATCACCAACTCTGCTACTACTACTACTACTACTACAATTACTACTGCTACTATTATTCTACTACTATGACTGTTAATATTATTGCTATTAAACTACACTACCACGGGAAATGATATCCTGCTCTAATGGTATATACTGGATGTACAATTCTGTGTACGTTCGTTATATTTACATATACGGATTCACCTAGGCTGTAGAGCTTAGCGTAGCGTGCATTTCGATAAGAAGGAAAAAATGGCTGAAAATCGGGAATGCCAAGAAAGTATGGGAAAAATTGTAGAAATGATAATTTCATACTTTAACGTAGTATATCCTTGTGTCTCCAACAAACAAAGTAACAGCTGCATAACGGTGACGTTACCATTTACTCTTCAGGGATATAACAGTTGTGTATATGACGTGTTTTACAACTATTGGATCTTTGAGTGGGAAATTTGAACATGGCGGATATGTAAATCTGTTACTTTACGGTTTGCTGGGTTACTACTTGTGCTCTCCTGCCTATTTTGAATTTTCACTGTATCTTTTATATATATATATATATATATATATA
>JARPRG010000374.1:2343774-2357058 GCA_031001745.1 Hartigia nigra
AGGTATATCAGTGGTGTCTAAAGTATATATAGTTAGCCAGAGTACCCAACTCTCCAGGGTAAGAAGAGCACGGCTAATTAGACAGTGTCGCTTCTTGGAGGTCTCGTTTGCAGCGTACCGAGTAATTAGCTGGGTATTATTCCCACTAGGAAATCGTTATGGCTGCCGCGATACCAGATCTATATGTGCAGACGTTCAAGTCTAGTAGCCACAGCGCAGATTTACTGTAGCCGGTAATGATGGGTATCGAAAAAAAAGAAAAAAAACAAGTATGGATAGTCGGATACTCTTGAAACTTTGAGGGATCGTTGAATTCGAACAAGATTTCGGATCAAAAGGTCGTGAAGGATCTTGCACGTGTGGTTGGGGTCGCGACGTATAGTTTTAATGTTGCGAAAGGTGACGTTTGCGCTATTTCAATTAGACTACGTATACAGCGGAATTATTTAATCCTTAAGGGATGATGCTTGGGGTTTTAATTACGCGCTGCTTATTAAATTCTTCGAGCATGATCCGAGACTTCTTTAGGTCTTTGAGCAGTGGCTGTTAGCGATTGGCGAACTGCTTCGGATGGCATTGCAATTGGGATGCACTTACTTAAAATGCGCTTTAAGGATAAAGTAAAAGGAAAGTAAACGGAGACTCGGTTCCAGGCAGATATTTAAGCATTTTACGTGGACAGTGTATCGGGATCTGTTGTACGAGGAATGCCCTGGGAATTTCAATAGCTCGAGTATAACATACCCCCTTTGAATGCTAAGACAGTTTTTTAAATAAGAACTGGCAATATTGCACGGTACGTTTAAAGGTTAGATGAAAAATGAGAAAAATCAAGTGAAATATCACGTAAAAAGAGTATTCGACCCCCGCGCTCGAAAATTAGTCTTACTTCGAGAAGGTCGAAGGTTTACGGATAGCAGGAAGGGATAAGGTTAAAGGTAGAGTTCAAAGAATAATCTATAGAGGGCGTAATACAAAAAGTATAAAGTTCCCTACAAAAGTGCCGATCACGAAGCTGCCTCTATGACGTGGAATAAAAAGAGAAGAATTCGAGCTTGGAACACGTATAGGAAGTGAAGAGTGGATGAGGCTGTGGTACGGTAAGCCAGTGAGAGAAAGAGAGAGAGAGAGAGAGAGATATGAGAAAAAGTAAGAGGATGAGATAGGAGAGTCGGGAAGGACGGAGCAAAAAATCGACAATAAAGAAACGAAGGGCCGCCACTCCGCCAGTGCCGTATCTACTAGTCGACCTAAAAACGTCAATTTCGAGTTCCTCCTATCCACCTACACCAAAAAGCTAGAAGACTACCAGGCGTCCCATAGGTGTAGGACGTTGAAGCGATGCGCCGGTTACACCGACACTACGTTCCTGCTTAGACGGAGTAGACGGGAGACGCCGAGCGTCGTGACGGTATGGTTGTTAAAAAATTAAAGAAAGCCTACGAGCGCACGCGAAGGAACGGAAACGTAAAAGCGAAGAGAAGTTGAAAGTAAGAGAAGCATGAAGTCGAAACGAGAAAGGGAGAGAGAGAGAGAGAGAGAGAGAGAGAGAGAGAGAGAGAGAGAGAGAGAGAGAGAGAGAGAGGAGGGAAAAAAAACAGAATCGAAGGGGACGCACAAAGTCCAAAAGAAAGCTGGGTAGGAGGAATCGGCTCAGCTGTCATCGTATCCGCCCTTAATATTTGATCCAGCTGGAATCGAGTTCGTCTCCATTTCGTGGTTCCTTATCCGCTAGCTGGTAAACCTAACCTAAGCTAAGTATAAAATGTCTACCAATTTTCTTTGCCAGTACGAAGAGAAGCGATAGGCAAAACACTAGCCAGGATTATACCTGACGTATTTATACTGTAACGTCCTCGGCAGTCGTTTACCTCTATATATATATATTGATACACACATAAACAAGTGGCCCATGAATATGGTTAAAACGAGAAGCCCTCGCGAGTTAAAAGGCGAGGGAAGGCATTGAAAAAAAAAAAAGAAAGAAAAAAAAAGTAAGACAAAAAATAAGTAAAGGGCAAAGATGCCGTGAAATCGAAACAGCTGCCTCCTAAGGACTTGCTTGTAATCTATGCCAGGGACTGTACCACTCAGCTCTGATTCCAGATAAGTATTCACGATAAGCCGAGCACACTGCGACAGACTTTCAAGAAGGTTATACACATATATAGTGAGAATCTGCTGTTATTTCGAAAATTCGTAAAGGATGCTACACTGCGATACCCTAGTGTCTTTTCCAAGGTGCGTCAATGCGTGATTATAACGATTGTACATTGACGTAGAGAAATATTCCCTGAAAAAAAAAGAAATAAAAACCACAAAAAACTCACTCAACCTACCTGCTACCTGTACTCGCTATGCTATATACATATATTGTGACCAGAGAGAAGTCAAATGAAATAGAATCGAACGGAAGAGAATAGAACTAGGTACCCACTGGCTGTCCTTCCTTACTAATCCAACGTACACGGTTCAGGTACAAGAATATGGTATTCAGGTCTATGTTATTCGGAAGGTTTCTCAGGTTTCTCTGTAGGGTATTTAAAATCCAGCGTGGTACCCGTAGGGCATGAGAGAAGGACCTAATGACGAAACCAGTTCTCGAGGCACGGGAGCGTAAGAGTGGTAGGAGCGAGATACGGCCGGTGGTTGGTTCGGTGGTTGGCGCGACGTACCGAGATAGCGGATTCCACCTTGTAAACCATACCGTAAGAGTTGGTCGCCGCGAACCATGAAAACAGTCCAAATGAGAGGAACAAAGGAAAAGTTCCCTCTGACTTCCGCTCGAAGTGACTCCAGCATTTTCATTCGTGCGCCGTCGGTGGCTCTGGTTGGGTCGTTTGAATTTTCCCGCGATTCTCCTCCCGAGTACACGTATCACGACGTGTAAGCGGCGCGCGTTGGCAGGCTTCTCGGTGGGTGTACTTTGCGCGGTGAAGCGCAACGAAATCGTTAAATCATAATCAGCGGACAGTTGGCAACGGCGCGGAACCCGTCGTTACGCTTGTAATTAATAATTCGATTTTCAAAAGGACACGTTACGCGAACGCTGCCGATACGGCGAGAGGCATTTCTTGTCGCGCGACTATGTTTCTTTTTGTACATTTATTTTTAAAACTGCAGTCTCCTGGTGGAGCGGGCAATTGCACGACGGAATTCCGCGTGGCTGTTCTACGTGAACGCGTAGACAAGGAGACGTAGGTGGGATTCGTTAAAAACAAAAATTGTCATTATATAATTCATAGTAAATATTCGAAATGATCATTGGCGCGAGATAGAGTAAAAATACATGAGAGAGAGAGAGAGAGAGAAAATGAAAAAGTCGACAGAAAAAAGAAAACGACTACGTCGACTTACACGGCGCGGAAGCGATCGTTCAAGTTTCCCTCTTATCAGCTCGAGAGGCGCGTTCGCCTCTCGTCGTACAATATCGCGTATCGCCGACATTCTCGTAGCTGATTATAAAGCGAGAAAGAGAAGGAGAGAGAGAGAAGGAGTAAGAGGCGAAAAGAGGAGTGACGACGGAAAACAAAAAAAAAAAGTGGAGTAAGCCGGTGCGGAAATAGACGAGATATAAAGGAGAGAGAGAGAAAAGAAAAAGGAGAGAAGAAGAAAAAAAGCAGGAAAGAGACAGACCACGAGTTATGATCTCGATGACGTGGACGAGGCAATCAGCTGATTTGGCGACGAGCGTGCGAGCGTGCTGGTAACAAAAAAAAAGAGAGAGAAAGAGGTGCGTGACGACATTGCTTGCCAATTGATAAAGTCCCGTTCACAGTGTCGCGACTAAGTTACACGTTGTGTCTATGTACAATATATATATATATATAGGTACACGTTTATAGGATGATAAAAAGAGGGAGCGCCCTGCTGTAGTAGCTATAGTTATATAGTTATTACTCGACGAAGAATGACGGGTTAATTACTTCTTTCTCGTTCGCTTTTTCCCTCTTCTCTCTCGTTATTTATCCCCGGCTTATTTTCATTCCTTTTAATTGAACTTTTGATCGTCGTACGATCGCAGGTAACAACGGAGAGATCGATGATGATAAATAATAAAGAGCCATTGGTACACACGAAGGTATAACACACTGACCCGCACTTTAGTAGGATTTTGGTGGTTATACCGGGTGTCTAGAGCGGGATGCATCTACGTTGCACCGGAGTCACGGCAGTGTCCAATCTTTTTGCAATTAAAAAACCGGACGAACGGGTTTCGGCTTGGAACATTCCGCAAATTCTCCACGGCGAAAAGGAGCAAATCGTGCAAATCGACACAGTCCTAAGGACCAAATAGAAGGACGGACTTATTTCGATCCTTCTCGCTCTCCGTACGGATCCTGGTCGTTCGAATTTATTTTCGAAGACCTTTTTTCTTTCGATGCGCAAAAAAAAAAAAATGTTTCTGCACTTAACAGCCATCTTGATCAAATAATTTCTTTTGTTTAATTCCAAAAAAAAAAATTACCTGAGCCGACGTAACGTATCCGTGACCAAGAATCGTTAACGATTTCAAATGGAGCGAGTACCGTCGCTTATTCTAACGGCACTAGGTAGACGGAAGTCGAATCTTACCTGAAAAATAAAAAGAAGAAAAGCGTTATTGAAAACGTAGATACGAGACAAGCGAAGATAAAGGAGAAAGAGGATGAAAATTCCGTGAGCGAAATCGACAAAGGGATACGACGCAGTCAGCATTAATTAATTATATAAAAGGCAATGACACAGCCTCTCTCTAATTAATTACAGAGCGCATAGTACGTCTAACAATAATCCGATACACAGATAAGCTTGCGGCGCTGCGTTAAGACGTCGACGTCACTTTTGAAATCATTCTCAAAGTTAACCGTCATAAGCACTATCAAAAGCCAACCCCTGTATACGTGCAACCCTCTCAGCAGCATAGGGACAGAACGGAGTCTAGCGATTCCGGTTGTCGATTGGCAATTTCCTCTCGATCGTCGCGTAGCGTCGTGACGCCACTGAAACTCCAGTAAATTGAAAATCCGCGCGTCAATATCCGCGTCGGGACGCGCCAAGCCTCGTGGGAATTCGCGATGGCTATCCGCTATTTCTCTATACGAATGACGAGTGCAAGAAGCGTATCGCGGAACGATAGAAGTTTAATAAAAAAAAACATGACAAACAGGTAAAAAAAAAACGAATATACAATAAGATTACGATAAATTGTGTTAAAATGAAAAAATAATAATAATAATTCACGTCAATCTAACGTCACGTCTTGTCTTTTTCGAAATGTTCAATGAGCGTTCTCTGACGTGTCCGATATAATGTATATGTATCGTACACGAAGACTTTTAAAGACTACAACAAGGACACCCGTTAGATGAATAGTAGTCCTGAGCCTGTTGGATCCACGAGGGCAGGTATATAGATACGCGAGTGGACTATCGCAATTCGTTCTCACGTGTCCACGACGAGTGGATATCGTCGGAAAATACGCCAATGTCTCTAGCCCGGTCGACTGGCGAGACCCAGGTTAGAGTCCCAGAGGCGTAGGCGCGACATTTGCATCGTAGGCCCGGGGCCCAGACGAATTTCGGGGAAGGCTACGCCGGAAAGGGCTCGGACCAGCCTAAACAACCCCGGCTTTTATGCCCAGGACGTGTTATGGATGTCGCTCCGTGGTCAGATCCTTTGGCAACTGTTTCTTTACGGTAGAACGTAGGAGAAGGAATAAATGAATATAAATAAAAAAAAAAAAAAGTAAACAAAGTAATTGCACCATAAAGCCAATACGTGCATCGAATATATATATATATATATATATCCAACGAACTAAGTATAACGAACTCGAGCGTCCTTGATCTTGAAGTAGGACCCAAGTCCTGTAATAGCCGATTACACGATATATACAATGTTTCTGTAAACAATTCAAGACCAGTAAGGACCCAAACAACTTGAAATACAGACACACGTGTTACGTATGTAAACAGTTGAAATCGTAAGATTAATTTTGAATTAGTGACTCGACCAGACTGAGAATAACAGGCAGAGCCTGTTTTTTTTTTGTTTCTCTCCAGTCACTGCCAAAGCTAATATCTGCTTACAAGCCTTTACCTCGGGTCAGAGCTCAGAATGCAATTACAAAATCTTTATCGGTAATACAATTGCCGTTTAATTCTCGTTGTTAAATATATTGATTTTCGCATTCCAGACGCACACGCATCCTCCAGCAAGCATTCTCCCCCTACCTGGCCATATCTAGGCAGCCGTACTACTGTACAGCGGTACATGCTAGAAAACCCATATGCTGTGTATACAGGGCGTCCCATTAGTAGCCAGAAGATCTGATTCTCGTTATTAACGACACCCGTTAGATCGTAGACCAGAGTCCTATGCAACGGATCATATCGTAGAGCCTTCACGGCATTCCATCTAGATTATATGGCCGATGGCGTCACAGGCATATATATATATATATATATACCCGCCTCCCATCCTCGCAGCTACTCATAACAAATATAATATACAAATTATTATACGTAAACACAATAATAATATATTTCATAATAAAAATATATATTTATTTACCGGAAAATGTGTTCGTTCCATTATATATGTTTGAATTTACGTTTACTCAACCTGCTTTCTATATACATAGGTTCCCACATATTTAACCTTACCATACATAGAGTAATGATTTCGTATAAGATACAGAGTAGCGTAGGAGCATTATGGGGACTCAAGGCATATATATATATATATATATATATATATATATATATATATATATATATAATACTGTCACTCCTAACCCACTAGGATCGAATGCATACCGGTGGCAAAGGTCAGCCTCTGCCGATTGGGCACACGTCACAGCATATATGCATATGGCGTTACATAAAATCCAACTCGCATGTACCCTCTGACTCGAAACTCCCCTTTTAAAAGTAAAAGTCAAAAGATCTGACCGAGCTACGAGTAACGATTATAGTGTAACGTGCAATTTCTCAACGGCAATGCAGTTTATGCATGTCCGAGAACGATGAGCAAATAGGATCAACGGATAGGAGTCTGATTGTTGGCGATGACGTAACGAATGCCAATTGATTATTTAATAGGAAAAAAAATACGATTTTTCATTGTCGATCCACTTTCCCTGGAATACCTATGTGCAACGAGCATAGGAATAAGAGTCGATAGGTAGCGCAACAGTGCAGCAGCGGATTGCGCAATGCACGTTGCAAAATCTTATGCGGCAAGACTAGGCCTAGGTTGTGCAGCCTGAATCACGGTCTGCGTTATGGTTTATGCCCCTCCCCCCCCCCTCCCCCACCTCCCCCCTTAATCCAAATGAATTCCAAAAAAAGTGCAATTCTCTACTTTCTCGTTGAATTCCACAGAGTCAATTCTTTCAAAGACATTGTAGTCGTATGCACGAGTTTTAAGTGCACACCCGTTACAGCGTACAAAGTGGTAGTCGTGTTGCATCATATCATATAGGATAAGAATATTTTTTTTTGTTCAGGTACAATAATGCACTATTGTGCAGCAACTCCGTAATCCGTAAGAACAGCAATGAGTTTGTGATTAGGAATAGTTAAAGGAAAAAAAAAAGAAAAAAAAAAAAGAAAAAAAAATGTAGGAGGGGCAAGTTAAAGACAAAGGAATTGTCGCGTTCTCATGAAACGACTGTAGCACCAAGGTAACGCGACGCGTCGCCCTCAAGAGAGACGATTGCGCAACGTAGCGATTGCGAAATCCGTGCAGCAGCAAGACTAGGCCTAGGTTGTGCAGCCAAGGAATGACGACCCAGCCGTATTACGAGGGACACGCGAGAACGGCAGTTACAATAAGCAAGCGAGCTAAGGAATATTATAAGAGTTCCTTAAAGCGTCGGTGTTCCGTCTAAAAGGTGAAGAAAAAAAAAGAAAAAATACCGGCGATTAAAATATGTATATCGCATTATGTACGCTTACCTATGTGGAACTATGTGAGAGCGCTTAAAAGTGCAAGACTGGCATCGCGTAAGCATATGGAAACTGGACGAGTGGTTTTAGGCGAGTAAAGTATTATATGACGGAGAAGGCGCTGCCGCGCGCTTGAAAACCCACGAGAAATCTGGTTTCGAGTCGAGTCGGCCATTTTTTTTTGTTTTGTATCACCTCTACAGCTGCACCAGATTCAATTATAATAGTTTATAGTAAGAGGCAGAGAGACTATATATGGGGAGGAAAAGTTGCAAAATAATCGATATAAAGAGGGTAATCCGTCTTCCTTGTATCTTTCTTCATTTATTTTCTATATACTTGTGTGACGTCATTTGCCACCATTTAAAAAAGTCTAAGAGTACCGATCGACGAAATCGACCCACGCGTCTTACGTAGAGAACTTTAGCGACTCTATCGAACGCGTTCGTGTTCTTTCTCTTGTGTACTCGCCATTAATCTTCGACCCACGTGTCCTAAGCCCATTAACGACCACCCCGGACATACGACCTCGCGAAAACCCCCATATAACCCCGGGTGGTATGCTGTCTCTCCTGGGTAGAATTCTCGCGCCTGGGGATAAACTATAAGCGATGCACATGCAACTGCAGCTGCTTGAGACGGTTGAGAAGTGGGGGAAGGTGGATCTATAGTGACGCGATGCATCGCGCCTTCCCCGCGTCGCTGCAAATAGAAAACGCTAGGATCACGGCTAGAGTCACGTGTTTGTAGATAAGAAAGAAAGAAAAAAAAAAGGTCACGTCGTTTTTGGAAATACTCATGTTCACGTGACGCGTTACGGGAACGACGTATTACCGTTGCGCTAGAATAAATAACCCGTGATTGTCGGCCTCGTGAGTTTACGTATTTTTTCACGAAACTTTAACGAACTCGTTCTTTCGGTCTTGGTAAAGGTCAAAAGGGCGTTGGAGTTGACTCTTCGGAATTCATTCGAAGAAATAAAAGCGACGAGACTGATCGAGCGTGGAAGTAGGAGGGAAATAAAGAAACGCGTTCGAAGTAAACTGTACAAGGAGAAGAAGAAGAAGAAGAAGAAGAAAGAGGAGAAGATGGAGGATGATGATAATCATGATGATAATGATGATGATGATGATGATGATGAAGCAGCTGCATACAAGTGCAATAAGAGCACTAAGAAACAGATAGGTGAATGAAAAGCGAATAAACAGAAAAGAATGCCCCAATGACTGGCAGTATAAACCCGTGAGGATAGCCAGAGGACCGAAAGGATTTTCTCAGGCGGACCCAAGATTCTTCAGGGCCCACCCGGTAGATCATAAAACTTGTTGCGCAAAATGTCTAGCTAGAGGGTGCATCGAAGGGCCGTAGGACGTGGGTTGTCCCTGGTATTGATCCAACGTGGTGCATATGGTGCCGTGCATATCAGGATTTGGCCGCATCGCAGCGTGCGGACCGGAAATTGTCAAATCAGACTGCGCGTATAGTGGCTTTTCTCTATTTTATATTTTCCCACTTTTATTCTCTCTCTCTCTTGCTGTACCCCACTTCCCCCTCCATACCGTCTCCCAATCAGTCCCAAGTAGAAATTTTCTTTTCACGATCCAGGCCCTGTCCGGGTCCCCCCTGGGCCCAGGTCCAAGACTAGCTGGAACCTCGACCGGCCCTTTGATTCTCGCAATGGAATTTCTACTGGAGTTGCGCTACGTTCCCGTTGCATCACTATTGGCCGAGATAGCGTAAGATCAGAAGTGACTTCGGATTTCAAAGCTTTCAAGATCGGAATAAGCGATGCTGCTTGGATGACAGAGATAAAGCTTAGTTTTCAAGAGTTCAGGACAATCCGCGACCTATACAATTTTCATTGACGTAATCAGCAGACCATTGATGAGTAATGAAGAGATAACATTAATGTAACGATAAATTACTGTATACTCGTCGTATCGTCGTTAGACTCGTCCATATGGAGCAACGAAGAATCGATAGAACTGATCTTGACTCTTTTTTTTTTTTTTTTTTCTTATACGCGATAAACCGTAAGCGAAATTCGTCAAAAATGCCCAAAGATCCCACGGGAATAATGTTAATCGTCACAGGACTGTTCTCTCTGAAGAAATCGAACCGGTCTTATCGACCGATTTCTGTTTACTATTCTCGTGACAGTATCTATCGCACTTCCGGTGTGAATTTACCAAGCAAGAGAAACCTATACAACGAAAACTACAGGATAGGTACTCATTGTGGCGATACCTTAAAGAAGCGTCTATGTCGCAAGGCATTCGTCGTGTAGTAGCAAGGTATAAAGGCGTGTTTCCACCACAGCGACAATCCCATTGATTCGCCAAGCCCAACAAAATCCCATAAATCCTTGCGTCCAATAAAAAAATCCCATTACGTAAATACCCGTATCTATACTATGCATATATATAGTTTTGTATTGACCACTGTACACAGTTCACTCCGAAGTATCCACAGGGCAAGTATTCTCGCGTGGTGTGAACGACGCCTTAAGATTGCACTCGACAACCCACGAGAGGCTAGGACGGCCTTAAGCTGCTTTCTAACTGGAGTTGCGACATCGATGGTGTTCTCTTCGTAATGTTATGCATGGGAAACCGCCATTGGGATTCTATGGCGCTGGTAAATAGTCGCCGCTTTTATTACACGTCGTACAATTAACATTCACTTTACGTGGGACAACCGATCGTCCATATAGAAAATCGTTCATTGGGCCGATCGACAAAATTAAGCCCAATAATAAATAAATCTTATCGGACGATACGATAGAACAACAAAAAAAAAAGGCCATATTATTAAGATTGGCAATGATAATTGCGTAAACGGAGATATAAATTATCCCTCGTAACGTTCGATCGCTGCCTCGAGCATAAAGAAATCGTTAATTACGTTAATTGGACGCTTATTACTCAATTAAAGTGTCCTTTCGATACGTTGAAGTCGCGACGAGCGTGACCGTTACGTCACTTCCGAATTAAATTCCCATCCCCTCCCTCGTCACCCCCTTTTATTTTCTCGTCAATTTATTTACTTCGCTGCAATTCGCATAAATACTTCGCGATTCCCATTAAGCCGCACACAGGTGTCGCTATACGCGTAATAAATCTATCACTTCGATTGGCACGTATGTACGCGCGAGTATAACGAGTGTCTCTTTTGAAAGAAAGAAAAAAAAAAAAACAAAAAAAAACACGTCCTTGAATCACG
Organism: Hartigia nigra; assembly: GCA_031001745.1. Classification (NCBI taxonomy): domain Eukaryota; kingdom Metazoa; phylum Arthropoda; class Insecta; order Hymenoptera; family Cephidae; genus Hartigia; species Hartigia nigra. The sequence continues at coordinate 2,354,931 of JARPRG010000374.1, forward strand.
ACCGTGGCCGAGATCACGTAACGGTAACGAGAACCGATCTCTTATTGAGCGACAGATAGCACATGGGAACGACTCTATGCACGCGTTACGAGCTTATAAATAGGAATAATACAAGGACGCAAATTAAGATGACTAAATTACCGACAGAACAAAAACAAAAAAGGAATAAACAATTGTTCTTGGCTGTGAATACAAATTTTGCTTTTGATACCGACGGCTCGTTTCCGCATCATGAAACGCAACCGCATCCCCGTGTATGTATATATATATCCGATAAGTACTATATATATATATATATATACCCGATAAGTACGCGGATATAACGGTAACAGGAAATTACGGTACAGGTTAACGATAAAAAAAAAACAGAAAAAAGATCCGTGATAATCGATTAAAAGTGATCGTAAAATTATGATACAGAGAATTTTCATGCTAAAAGAGAAGACGGCGATTGTCTTCATGGTAATTTGCAAGATACGTTTCGATTTTCTTTTTTCTTCGTTATCTCTGCTTTATTTTTTTTTTCTCTCTCTTTCCACCTATACCGGTCTCTTTTTGCGCCAGTGCCGACGTTTCGGCATTCCCCTTCACGAATTTCACTTTCACGGCCACGGCCAAGTTGGCCGGGTCACGATCGGCACAAGGGACAAGGCGAGATCGGCAAAGATCGCCGGTTACGACGGGCAACCACCGGCCGAATCCAATTGGCCGAGCCGGTGGGCAAAAGCAAGACCGGCGACCATACCTTTACTTTACCTTTCGGTTCTTGGCCTCCCATTCACGAATTTCACTTTCACGGTCAGGGCCAACGCACGTTCCGTATTTTACAGTCGCGAATGTTTCTGTCAATATATATATATATACGTAATACAGATAGCGTGTACCACGTGTGACAGAGCGATCGTATGGATCATAGAATAATAGGACCATTCGAGTGAAACGTATTAGTCAGATATGACAGCTGTCACGTAATGATTTTAGTTACGTTGGCATAATGACGAAAATAAGTAAAAAAAATTTTATAGGTTTCATTGACAGTCAGCCAATCCGATGTATAGGATGATACAAGAGAAAGAGAGAGATGGATGACGTGTGCCAACGAATCTTTCAAATAATTTGAAATTCCTATATCTACTGTGAGTAAGAGAGAGAGAGACGTATTAATGGATACTTGAACGAGTGAAAGAGAGACGATCGTACCGATCGTCCAGATCGTGAATATTTCAAAAAAGACTTACCAAAACTGGTTTGTTTCGCGAACGTAATTCTTTTATTTTTTTTTTAAATATTCCTGTAAAAACGTTAAGTCCTCTTTATGAACATAAATTGCGTATATCGTACAGACGACAGAGGAGTAAAAAAAGTGTTTTGTGTATTACCGCTATACCAGACTTGTCTAAGTAGTCTTTAGTAAAGGACTATTTTTGTTTGTTTGTTATGACTCGTAAAAAAATTCGAGTAATGCATTAGGACGGCAACGAAGGATTGGCAAGGTGTGTAAATTGGCATAGGTCAGTGACAGCTTAATGAAAGTCCATTAGCTGACACGACAAGTATATAATAAAGGAAAGATCACGGATACGAAGGAATTAATGATTAAGGCGGTGAGCCTGGTCGTACGTGTGCACCGCATGTCCGTAGCTTATCTAAATGGAGCCTATTAATTGAGGCGTATGGGAATTGGTTTCGCAGTTTTTTTTTTATCGACTATACGTATTATACATGCAAGTTAATGCAAAGGCAGTATAGGCACGAGTGCACGAAACTTTTGTGAGAGCTCCGCATATCTACACGGTGTCTTTTCACGCTTCTTTTGTCGTTCGCCATCGCTCCTCCCATAAAACCTGTAGACATAGTGACTACGTCACGTATATATATCGTACACCGTATATAGGTATATAGTGACACGTGTTATCCTGAAACTCGTACAACGGCGCCAAAGCTTTCGCCAAATAAGGATCCAAGCACGAGCGGTGCCTTGGGGTACACCTGTTTCGATCAGCTGATCGATAAAGAATCTTTGATTATAAAATTATCGAATAAATGTTGAGATGCTGAGAATGCACTTGGCTCGAAGATTAAAAATAGTTATTCAAATTTGGCGCGAAGATAATTGCATTTACACCGA
>JARPRG010000374.1:2357158-2371574 GCA_031001745.1 Hartigia nigra
CCATGACCTTGACAATTCGCCAAATACCGTTATCAATCGTGAACCCGACATTCCCATGATTCTCGAACAATCCCGTCACCCTGTATATAAGAGGACAACGTATAAACACTGGTAAAACGTCTCTCTTTATTCAGTCGTCGAATAATCGAAAGAGTTTTATCGGTCTTTGTAATCGTAGGGCATTATCCGGTACGATCTGACCAATCAGAGTCCAGAACGAACACGACGCTGCAGTCACGCTCGATAATCGCTCGTGCTTTGCTTTTTCGCTCGTTAAGGATTCGGTCCTTTTCTATCGCCATTTCTTTTTCCCCGACTGCTCCTGTCCTTAAATCCGTCACGATTATTTTACTTCGGCCTCCCATTACGATAGCATTTTCAATCTCGTTCCCACGTCTCCATTTCGCACCGAAGGTACGTCAATAAAACTTGCAAAAATACATCACGTTGATAAAGCAACGGCCCGTCATACACGTTTGTCCACAGTAGACTATTGAGAAACACAATTTCTTCTTCCTTCTGCAAGGCGCAATAGTATAGGACGGGGAAAAAAAAAAAAAAGGAAGCGAGAGAAACACGAATCGTAAATATTTATGCTTCGACAAGGAGTATCCGGAGGCCTGAAAACATTATAGAACAGTTGCAATAGTCGCCATGAACGAAAACTTGTGGCGCATTATGACGTGGGCCGACGGTAAAGATTAATGAGTGCCCTTTCCTTGAATGCAGGTCATTATCTGAGCGCATACGAAAAGCGTGATAAGCCGCTCCACGCAGAGTGCCGTATGCCCACGAGAAGTGGGCAGGCTAATACACAAAGTAAAAATAGTAAGAAGGAGCACAGGCTCGGCCGAGCGCAGCGGGAGCCATCTTTCCTCTCGCGCGTGCATGAAAATATTACGGAAAGGGCCCTAGGGCGTGTACAGTCGGATCGGGCAAAGCGGGACAGCCCTTCGCGTGTCTAGCGGCTGTACAATCCAAACAAAAAATATATTAATAATAAAATATATTGAAAAAAAAAAAAGGGTACGATTGATATAACATTACAAGAAAAAGAAAGCATACCAATTTTCCTATCTACCACTGCAACGGTCGATTCTCTCCTCTATCCTTTGTCTTGTTTTCAATGTCGTCAATCGAGCATTTATAATTCTCAATTGAAGAGAGAAGACTCAGTTTAGCTGATTGTCGCGCGACGTGAGTCACGAGGCACATTTTCAATGACGCGTTTACGTTTGTTAAACAAAAGCCAAAGCGGCCGTCCGGACGAAACACGTTGTCTGCTCGATACAATTTCAGTGAATAAACATCTCCCGACGGTAGATAAGGTGGTTACGCTGTAAATAGCTACGAATTGTTTTTGTATAATTGGTCACGTGGATGTCGTGAATTTTCTCTTTGCAAGTCTTGAGTAGACATTGATATTGATTTATTTTAAGTAAGAACGTACCGCTCATAAATAGCCTGAATGAGTGGACCTTCATTGTAATTACTGGCTTGGCAGCGATAAAATAACTAACCTCAGTCTTAACCGTTTAATTTAAAAAAAAAAAATTATGATGCACGAAAACGACCTCCAAGGAAAGAAAAGGAAGCTTTAAGGAATTTTACTATCTTCTTAACCCTACTTAGTTGATGGAGCAGTGTCTTGAAATTATTGGGTCCTTTGTGTCTCGTTTACACTGTCGCGACCGATGGGACAAACCGTTAACCATGTATTTACCATTTTCTGGCCTCTACCGAGAAAAACGTTACTGACCGTGAAAATGCATAGGGCCCTTTTGAAGCTGACAGGTAACCCTGTAAATATTATTGTCGCACGCTTGAAAATTCGCCCAGATATGTCTTTGCGTCTTAAAGAGGCTTTATTACTTTTAAATCGCATCCAAGGTTCAGTGTGTTTCAAACAGTAGAAATAACATTGCGAAATGCAGTGCAAACGAGTGACGTTTACAAGCGGATTTTCAACGTGACGACAGGCCGCTAACTTCGCGCGTGCGAAACTCTTCTCCTTCCTAGCATACGTTTACACATGTGTTTACAAACAATAATGGAGACGCCTGATCCGAGAGAGATTTCATTTTCATACGTCTATCCGTAACGATATCAATCAATGCGCCTTCTTATCGGAATAGATCGATGTTATCGACATACTTGAGCTTGCAAAGTTGTCGCTAATTAATCGCATACATTTTATATCACTTGAAGACAATTGTAATTTACTATGAAGCAAGATATTCTATTGTTTGCAAAGGACTCTAATCGTTGTCACAAAGTACATTTTATTGTACCTTTTGATTGAGATGACGCTAAGACGCAAATACTTGAATGCCCAAGCACAAAAATTAACCTCGTCTATATTTTAATGTACTACAGGGTTTCTGAGAGTACAATAAAACTTTGCAGCGTAATATTAAATATAAATTGAGAAATACGAACGTCACCTGTTTTTTGCGCAAGTCCCATAGACGAGGGCGAATAAGGTCCTTAGGTATCTGAAGAGACAAACGCATGAAACAATACAAACTAAAGTTTACCACAGGCAATGCTGTAGTTTTCATCATGAAGTATCTAGTAGTGGGCACTGTCTAGGCAAGCCTCACTTGTAGTACAGTAAAAACAAGGGGAAAAAAATCTGTTACGGAGTATATCCTCTCAAAGGTTAGCTAAAGAGTCGAAGATATTTTCCGTAGATTCTCAGTAGGTAAAGGGAATGGAAAATAGCTGTAGAAAGGTATCGTCAGAGGATACCGGAGTATAAAGAATAGAGTATAGCAAAATAGAGAAAAGAAGTAAACTAAAAAGAAACGGTATACTGATATCTCGATGTCTATGTTTCTACGTATGAACTAGTCAGAGTACAACGACCCTCGAGGTTGTACGCCTGTATACCAAGAGGTACGGTAGAACAGTCGTCCTATCCCTTCGAGGCGGCGTGACCCTAGATCATCGACTCTACATATACCATAGGAATACAGTTCAGTCACGTAGAAGCTCGCGTAAAGAAATGGGAGTATTTCCATGGCGATCGATCTTGCCATTCGTAAAATCTCTCACCTGTCGGAGCTTTCGGAGCTGTCGTATCGATCGGCGCACCGCTTCTTGCCGCAGGGTCCAACGAGAGTGTCCTCGGCGCTCCTGATCTGTCCCTTGAAGGGACTGCCGAGCCTGGAAATGCCGACTACGTTAGCGGCGGCTACGACAGCAGCTTTGACGATGATGTCGGGCGCAGCATTGGCGTCCACCTCATCACGTTCACCCTGACGACGAGACTCATTAACCGTCACGACGGAGTCCAGGTCGTGCTCGTGTGAATTCTCGTGATCCTCCTCGAGGCACTCGAGAGAGTCGCTAGGCATACTCGTACTATCCGTTCCGGCTCGACTAGACGCACCGTCGTCATCATCACCAATCACACTCGCGAGGCTAACCTCGCCGTCACAGTCATCACTACTCCTAAGGCTAAGACGCGTCTCATCACTGTCACTCGCGCTCATAAACCTGACCAAAGAGGCGCCGTCACCGTCCTGAACCATCGCCAACGATTCGTGTTTGTGTCGCTTCCTCAGCACCCGATAATCGTCCCCTAGCTCGGTGGCCGCGTCTTCTGCGGACGGCCAGTCTGCCATCTTGTAAACGAACACACTACTGGCACTGGCCTCTGGCTCCGGAGCACGAGCCGCGCCACTGCTGGCTTGCCCGGCACTTCTCCCACTCTTGTCTTCCTTCTTCTACTTTGTATCCCCACTATTCTCATCGTCATGCACCCGCCCCACCTTCTCGATAACCCCACCAAACCTATATTTTCGATTTCCCCTACTTTTATCCCCCACTACTTTTCACTTCTCGCGTGACGTCAAACTGTGCCTATGGGTACGTCATGGAGGAACGAGGTTTACCGCGAATACCTTCACCTTCTGGTTACATCGTTTCGGCTCGTTTAAAGGTCTATATCTATTCATTCTTAATTATGCATTACGGTTTTTATATATTTCTCTTTCATGCGATCTGTATAGAACTTGACGACGTTATTGTACAATATATTCTCGTTAGACTTGGATGTCTTCCTTGGCAGCTTTGCTGTGAACTTTGATTGCTGAATTCCTATTGGTTCTAGGGCACTGTGGGTAATAAGAGGAGACCAATAACGACATGATTTGAATTTATAAATATAATTGATTTACAATTTCTCCAGGCATACATCCTATGACTATTCGTTATTGGGATTTTAATTAAAGTTCATTAGAGTTAGACTCTTTTTTTTTTAAACATATGTATACATTAACGTTATTGCTCTTAATATAATATACATAATTCTTGTTGCACCATCTTTTCTTTTATATAATAATTGTATAAAAGTCTAAGCTATCACGTACACGTGAAAGACATTAATGGTAGGAAATATTAAATGCTATTGGCAATCAAGCGTTACGTTCGAGCTATGGATTTCCGAAACAATTAAATATAAGAATACCAATCGCTCGTTGAACCTTAACTTTGAAATTGTCATTTCAAATTATATTTTTTCTTGGTCCCATATACATAGAAGGTATTATTGCCTCGACTAATAAAAATTGTTTATTCATTTTTTTGTTTATATCGTCCAATAGGACATTGAACATCACTGGAACTTCGCGCGGCTCCAAGTCTTACGTCGAACGAAATACTGATCGAGAAAATCTGTACTTAAAACTAAACAGGCACTTAGAGCAACAATTACAATAGTCCTTCGGGCACATGATTGTCGTTTAATAAACATCGCTAATTATTAATTAACCCAATATCGAAGAGGCGATAAGTATTGTTCACTAAGAGTATTAACGATCCCGAATCTTCATCTTTAAGTTTCATCCAGATTTAAAACTCACCATTGTAAATAAAAGTTTACACGTTACCATATCCTATTGGATCTTCCGCAGCCAATGCGATTAATATTATTAAAAATTAATTATCTAAAAATATTTATAATTGTCTATATCATTAAATCCACAATGACGTAGGCATCATTCCCTCGACCGTACCAGCAGTGGGTTTAAGCGTTTCGTTGCACAAAAAGTTCAACGGCATGTCAACTAAATGACCCTGAAAGTAATATTAAAAAATAAAAGACTCAGCCCTCGTCATCAGGGTTTACAAACCTCGTTCTCATCTCGATAAAGCCAAGAATAAATAATACAAATAAATCGTGATACCTTGATGTTCCTGACCATCTGTTCCGCCAAGATCGGATCAGATTGACACAATGGCGTCTCTTCCTGATAAAGTCTAAGCATAGCAAAGTTCACAACTTTGTCGGACGGTATGCAATTAAAGACTTCTTCAAATATCTCCGTATTCCGCTTACTTCTATCGCACCATATATCTTTATAGAATGACGTAGTTATTGGATCATCGACAGCGATCCTCTCGTTCGACTGCAGTAGCCCTAAATGTTCACGAAATAATTGTTTCCTTAAAGAGCCAGCGAACTTTCCACATCGAAAAGGAATACCGTTCATTTTACACTCGTCGAATTCTTCATCCTGCAAGTAAAGACTGGTGCTGTAACAGTGAATACACTTTTTTTTTTTTTTACATCATAATCGAAACACGCGACTCACGTGAATTATTACTGCGATCTCACTGTCCCTGGTAGCGATCATGCTACGATCATTGATATTAGCCGATCCACAGATCACTGTGCTATCGTCAACGATCATCAGCTTACTATGAACGTAGATTAATTCAGTGATCATTGTTCCATTGAGTCTCGAATGCGTTCTCAAGCCATGAAACGTTATGTACTCGCTAGGATCTTCGATTCCAGCATCGATCAGTTGATAAAATATAGAATCCTTGCCCCTAGGTAACGCAAGTTACATTTTTTTTATTAATTATCGTAACCATCCTTTAACGTCCAAGTATTTTATCTACAAATCACCTTGATATCGATGCGTAATTATAATGCGTTATCGCGTGTAAAGCAGTTCCCGTGGGGCCACCCACTTCACCCTCGAATCCCGGAAGGAGAGGCATCACGACAAAGACACGAAATACAGAACCTTCTCTGTGGGCTCGCAATATTCTTTTCAATAGTGTCTCACCTATACGGTTTCTAATTGTACCACCCTCTACTGTTGCCAGAGTTATGAAGAATTGATTTTCGATATAGATATACCTACATAAACATTATTCGAAGGTTCCTTTTATATATTTTTTTTTCATTTATCACTTAATTATCTTACCTCTGAGCATTGCTGATAGCTTGAATGTAAGCTTCGTGTATACTCTGTTCCTTGGTATCCGGTTCTAAAAATCCACAGGACCAAGAACTTACAGACCTCAGAACTTGACACTTCACATTGTACGCTGTATCTACAAATTGAGCGCTACTACTACAGTCCCTGTAAGACTTAGGTAGCAGGAATGGATAGGTAGCATTTAACTTTGCTTTTTCTAGCTAATAAAAAACAAAAGAAAAAAGTCCTTAATAATTCCATTTTTACACAATGATTATATAACAAAAAAATACCTTTATTGCATTCCATCTTTCTATAAAGTGTCTAGCCACGTCTCTAGCCGTAGCACCCTGGACCATGACTCCTATATCGTGCCAGGGCATCCTGGGCGTAGTACTCCTATCCACTAGGTCTTGATAAGGTCTTTCAAGATTAGCAAAGTCCTTCACGATAAAATTTGTATAGTCCTTGCCAAGCCAGAGCTTGGCTGTTCCTGGTAGATCGGAAATGATATCAGCGCTGTTACACGTCATACCTTCCCCGTCACCCAAAGGAGTGTCTATGGTAGCACTGTTTTATAAAATGATATATAAATATATATTCTTGAATTCATGACGTCACTTATAAAGCTTTATAACTCACGTATCAACCGCATCCTCTTTCTCCTCGTCGCTACTTTCTCCCTCGTGCGGACTGTACACCATATTTATCCATTCCCTCTTCTTCATTCTTACATTATGCCGAACTTTATCCACAGTGGTTTTGGCCATATCAAATAAATTCTTTCTTTGTGATTCCGGTGTGTTACACTTTAAACAATCCATTCCTTGCGGCGGTGATATCATCAATAGATCACCAGGTTTTAAGATTGGCAAAGGAGGCGGTACTGGAGCTTCTTTATTTAACAAGGGTCTGTAAAGAAGGCAGATATAAAAACGAAGAACTTTTTATCCACTGAATTCTTCTTAGTCAACCTTATAGAAACTTACAATACTGATATAAATTTGGCTGTTGCCATTGCCACAGTGTTTGTCGCAATAGCCAATGGCAGTAATACGTGCTTCTGAACACTGGGGGTCGTAGTACGTCTACTGCTTGTGCTAGTTAGTTTACCTTTCGATGGAATGTAAATACTGGACTGATGAACCGAACCTGTCATAGAGCGAAGCAATTTAATATTAAAATCTCTATTATCTTGTTCGTTATCAATTTATCGAATAAAATTGCAAAATTACCTAGATCTGTTAGCCTATGTTCGTTGTTATCCCATCGACCATAGCAGAGATCTATACCTCCTAGAAATGCAATTGACTGATCTACCACTACGATCTTTTCATGATGAGCCCAGAGGAATATACCAACTCTTGCATGATCCGGATGCCTTAAAACCTTTATATTCTCAGGACACTTCTCTACGAGTTTCTGCTTACTGTAGAAGCTATTTATACCCAAGGCGAGTTCCACTTCTTTGTATATCAGTATGAATACTTTGACGCCTTCTAACTGAAGGAGTATGAATTGTATAAATATATATATATATATATTATTGTAATTGTAATTTTATTATAGAACGACTACCTGGTTAGTTTAATTTAAATCTTACCTGTGCCATCATCCCTTCCAATGCTTTCAGTCAAGCAGAATAAGACAATTTAAAACCCCAATAGATGATTCAATCCAATTAATGTTTCTGGGATACTTACTGCTTTCCTGTGCAAGATATTATCTAGTCTCCAATAGTTTCCATTTAGCGCTGGTCTCTTCATGTATATTTCCGGCGAAAGCCACCAATCTGCTATGAATATTTCCTCTTTAGCATTTTCCAGTGCGTCAGCTACGGCAGACATGTATCCAGCGCCATCGACAAACCAGGATGCCGATATCGACGAACGATAAGGAGCGAATGATTTGTGTGGATTTGCAAGAATAAATGGACTTCCTGGGAATAATGTTTTGAGTAGATTATGAGAGCCTTAAATATTATGCTTTTTCAACCAAGAAGAAGAACTACCTTCGTTCCTGGCAACGTTCTGTATAAACTCCATCCATTCCTTGGCCTTCCTCCTAGTCCAGCATTTGATGACGATCTGCCTGCTGTGATTCATTATTTGTAAACCATTTCTCAGACCCGTAGAGTACATTCCTGAGCTGACCTCGAATCTATTGTCCATGAGAATGACAGACTTGACTCTGCCGTCCTTAGGTCTGATATATGCGACGAAGGTATCCTTGACGATGAGGTGACGGGAGTGCCACGTGCCGCAAAGCGATGTACAGAAATAATTGCATCGTACGCATAACATACCTTCCAAGAGGCCACAGAAATTGCATCCAGCTTTTCCGCCGGAACCAGTTCGCTTTAGAACTATACCTTCCTTGCCTTTCATTCCCAGGTCGGCGATGAAGGACAAGTGCGACAGTTCCATGAAACTCACCTGTAAAGAGCTTTCATTTTTTTAGATATTCTGGGAATTTTTTTAGTCGGATTAATATCTATGAAACCCTTAAAATATTTACGGTTTCTGGATGACGTTTATAGATCTCTATCTTAAGTAAATTATCCAGGTATTTCTCCAGTGCACTCATCCTCTGACCTAGTTGCTCGTAAGGTACCAGACCATCCGGCTTATTTGGAAACCTGAGGATTATGTTTTATGCATTTTCTCTTACATTGATTCTCGATGGTAATAGCTACATTCCCGTTGTTAATATTCTACCTTGGCAAAGCTCCTCTAATCCTTCCTCCCTTTTTTTCTCTGCTTCCCAAGTTTTTTAAACTGTTTCTTCTCTCTCTGTGACTCTTAGATGGAAATGGTATATTCAAACTGGCACGAAATATTTTAAGTTGATTATGTAGGTACTGGATGTGTTTGTATCGTTTTGTAATCGTCCATGTGAATGGTCCGTGAGTAAATTCTATAGTATATAAATTTGGATTAAGCGGATGCGTTGCCACACTGCGTTCATTATTCACAATTCTAACATGTATTTCCTCTCCTGGAATGAAGATATTGCGGTTCTGGCTCTTAAATCTCACGGCCGGTGCATGTATTGCTGTAAAGGGTATAACCCCAAGACAATCTAAACACAAAGAAACAAAAACAAAACAAATTGTACCTCATACAATTCTTTGAATCTGTCAAGTAAAAATAAATTAATAACGATATACCTCTGTTATCGATTCCCTCTTCGTCTTTAACATTTAAACTTATAGGCTCTCCGTTCTCATTTATGGTCAGTTCCAAAGAATCAGGAACTCCCAAAAAATCATCGTATTCAGAATCGTGAGATACAACATTTTCTTCTTCGACATCTCCGATAGTTTCGTCATTAGAAATTTGTGTAGTTAACTCAAACGACATCTTTATTATAAAATATCACTTTCCAACATAGTCAAAATATATAAAAAGATCTCTATAATGAACTAGTTAAGAAATTTCTTTAAATAAAAATGAATTCTTTAATCATTAAAGGTTAAAAACAGACAATGATTGTACTTCCTTATAATCGCAATCAGACAGATCTATAAATATGACAACCATATGACACATGCTACAAGCCATTCTTTCATACATTCTTTGTTTAATGTTCGGTATAATCTGATAAAGAACGATAATCAATTCGATATAAAAATAAGAACTGTTCAAGGTGATTGGAGAAATTTGAAGTCGACCGAAATGCTCAGCTGGCGAGAATCAGCTGACCTCGGATTCGCGGTAAAATCGTAATACTTCGATGTATACCTATATATAAATCCTGTTTATATATAAACTCCGTTCATGCAAATTTTCGATCTTCGAAGCAATCTGTCGATGTAAAAATAAGATTTATCAAATTCAACGTTACTTAACAAATTGCGAAATAGAGATGGGCAACACGTAATTCAAAAAAAGAAAGCAACTATTCTGTCAATATAAAACGTATTTAGCAGTAGGCGACAGTAATCTTTACGTTACGATATTAAAACAGGAATCACTTATCTCGTATCAGATCTTTGTACTCTTCTTACAGTAATCTACGAGTACTCGAAAACAGCTGATATTCGGTCAATAAATTGTAAGATTTTATTACGTGTATTAAATTTCGAAAAATATCGTTCAAACTTAGAGAACCTTCATTGAAACAAACACTTGGCATTAAGTATGTCATTAATTCTAAAGGAAATCGTTAGATCTTAAGCACTGCTGATCATTCGTTCGTAGAAATCATTATAATACAAGACTGAGCAACGTGTGAGATGCTGATTTGTATTTTTATGAATGAGATCACTACGATATTAATTTCACACCAAGCGCACAATAAAGCGTTTACACTTGTCACTGCTATAAAATTATTCTAAGACGTTGAATAAATCTGATAAGATCATAAAAGGATACAAGAGCGAGTATCGTATCACATTATGTGTCATACGTTCGTTGAGGTTATAATAATAAAAGCGGCCCTTTTTCTCAGAGTGGAAAATCGCTCTGACGCATTTCTTTACGTAAATTACACCCAATTACATCATGAAGTATCGCGCACCTCTCGTTATCACAAAAATTCTCCAATCAAATTATTTTTACTTAACCCGTGCGAAGAAACTATTTCGCGGGTCGACAAAGGAGACCAGGGACACGCGGACAACTAGGGACATTTTATTCATAAAAATCACCATGGATAATGCAACCACTTTAGAGGGGTTCTAGTAATATTTGTTTATTGTAAATGTTGTAAGATGGCGCAAGGTATTTGATACTTGAAAAAAAAAAGCAGTAAGTGTGAAATCTATATGAAGATTAACTCGAGGCTTATCAAACGATAGAGAAACTCTTGAGAAAAGAAACGCAGAATTATCCATTTCAGTAACTTTCCCTTTTCACGAATAACACGAATAACGAAAGCGTATAATAACTATAGTCAATATTTCGACTTATCAAAAGACAATTCGTTCATAGTAAATATTCCTTTAATCATCCTCTATTTATCTTCGAGTATCAACATCGTGTCTGCCCCGTTGATAAAAGGAATAATAAATTTAACGTATCAAATTAAATACATTATCATATGCTAAGCTTGTATTATAACTTAAAAGTTCTTCGACAGGCACTTATCAATATTAAAACACTCGTCAAGAAATATACGTGTATCTAATGTAAATGAAGCTTTCGATAATACAAGTTAATTGCATTGAAATTTTATCATTTTTCGATAAAAACAAATTTAATTATTTCATTGGAAATATCGTCTGGCTAAGTTTTATGCTTAGTCTCGTTTTATGTAGAGTGCAAATTATGCTTTACTGTTTTTTGAGACACCCTGTATATGGACGATCCGGGCAGAGTTGCGGCAGTCCTGCGCCTGTCAACGAGTAGTAGTTGGCGGATCGCACGCTGGGAAATACTTTCTGTAGTTTCTCACGGGTTTTTTGGTGTTAATAGCGCGGTAAATAAGGTGTTTTTGTACACGAGAGGTGATGAGAGGTCCCGTAAAGGACTCAGGCTTTGGACCGGTCAGGTGAGCCAGGATTATCCGTAAAGAACGCCTGAACTTTAATCTGGGCTACGGGAGTAGCAGCCTCTTGGGGCCAGATACCCAGTCACGTGACCCTTCTGTTTACCAAAATGGTGAATCTCCTAGCTCTTTTATGAACTATCCTTAGAATTTTTTCATTTCTGGGGCTTTTCCGTGGGAACGCCGTGTCTCTGGTATTATTTTGTATCTTATAAAACCTTCTTCTAAGAATGGTACCTTGTATCCGGATGGACTGATACCGTCCTGGCGTCATGCTCGAATGCACTAAAAATTTCTCCTAAAGCAATGTTGGCAAAAAAGTATTGGTTCTTGCATTGTAATTTTAATATTATTCAGAATAGCCAGGAGCCCTTGAAATTTTATAATTACTTTCATTTGATTTGTCATCTTGATTGGTGTTAACTGTGTCGATTTTTTGTCTAGGGATACTAGAGGATGATTGAAGCATAACAGGTGTCCATGGCTCTCTTTCTAGTTCAATGCCTTTGTAACCCGAGATTTCATTGTGCTGGAAGATTTGATGATGCTTTATGAATTAACGGAGACGTTTGTAATCGATCAGGTGGTGACGAAGGGTTTCAAAGACATATGAATAATTGTATTCGGTGGTATGCTGAATATTCTGCTCAATAGGTATACTTATCTTTGTATTTAAACCTCACTCGGAGGCAATATATTATAATATTGCGCTGTGTGTAACGTGTGATAAAACTTTTTAGTCGTGGCTGTAGATGATCTCAGACACAAAGGTACAAATGGCCAGCACTGTAAGAGAAGACGTCTAAAATGCCAGGCTACAATATGGCCACCAACCAAGTGGATTATCAGTGGTCAGCCAAAATTCATTTGATAATAGAATCCGTTATAACGCTTATTAATATATTACATTTCGTCCGTCACAGGGCATATTCCATAATGGATTCATCCAGGGTTTCCACCTTCCTAATATCGATCCTACTGATCGTCTATGGAAGTTTTCGCTCTTTGAATATGGAGCAGGAAGCTAGAGAACGAGAGAAGGAAAAAGAGCGAAGTAATCTGCTAACAGGATTGACGAGTGGCAGTACCACAGGCATCGTTGATGGAGTTATCGGAGGAGGGATTCACACCCTCGACACGATGCACGCTCTCTGTCTGCCACTTGGTGCTTCCATTTCTTTACTCGTCATGTTCTTCTTCTTCGACAGCATGCAAATGCTCTTCGCTATATGCACAGCCAGTGAGTCTATCCTCGTTTGTCATATCTCTCTTCTTTCTCAACAAATATTTTCTAACATCAATTGCAAGACGTCAAATATTTGTCTTCGTATTCTAGTCGTAGCAACGGTAGCACTGGCCTTTCTTCTGTTACCCATGTGTCAGTATTTAATTCGGCCGTGTTCGGATGGTAATAAGATATCATTCGGAGTCTGCGGAAGGTTCACCGGTGCTGAATTACTCTCATTTTCATTGAGCGTGAGCATCGTCTGCATCTGGGTATTGACCGGGCATTGGTTACTCATGGATGCCATGGGTATGGGCCTCTGCGTCGCGTTCATAGCATTTGTGCGTCTACCTAGTCTAAAGGTATCTACTTTACTACTCACTGGACTACTCATTTACGACGTCTTCTGGGTTTTCTTTTCATCATATATATTCAGCACAAACGTGATGGTCAAGGTACGTATACAACCTCGACTCCCAGCCACATCCTCCACATCCTCCACATCCTCCATGATAATTCCACTGAAATACTGAACTAATTCTGGATAGGTGGCGACGCGACCTGCTGACAATCCGGTGAATCTCGTAGCCAGAAGATTGCACCTAGGCGGAGTAGCCCGGGAAGCACCGAAGTTATCTCTACCTGGAAAGCTGGTATTCCCCTCTATGCATCATGCGGGACACTTTTCAATGCTTGGCCTCGGTGACATCGTCATGCCTGGTCTATTACTCTGCTTCGTGCTACGCTATGATGCATACAAGAAGAGTCAGCTCATACCTGGTGGCTGTGAGACCGGTGTCCCACCTCCACGACATCTCAGTCGTATCAGCTACTTCCATTGCTCTCTGATTGGCTACTTTCTTGGCTTACTCACAGCAACCGTGAGCTCGGAGGTCTTCAAAGCTGCACAACCTGCCTTGTTGTATCTCGTACCCTTCACGCTCTTGCCATTACTCACTATGGCGTACTTGAAGGTAAAATCGCCTGGACTTCGTAGATCATGGACATTGTTCCTCTTTACTTATTATTTCTTTCGTATTCTTCTCGCAGGGAGACCTACGACGTATGTGGAGCGAACCATTCATATCTCAGCAACCTTCGAAACATATGGAAGTTTGACAGCTGTCACGAATGGCATTACGTCGCAATATCTTCTGGATGAACGCGCGACACTTGCGCCATTACGAGTCAATCGACAACTTCATTTGTCCTAGTTTTCGCCGGTATCATTTTCTGTAAGTAATTACGTCTCCTCTCTTTTGTTTTTCTTTTCACCTCTCTCTCTCTCTCTCTCTCTCTCTCTATTTTTTTTACCCCTTTAATCCGTTAACATTATTGCCTGCTCCTTATCATTGCATCGGATACCTTACTTGTTTCCCTTACCTATATTTTTTTTACACATTTATTCGCGTCAATGGGACATCTTCTATTCTTTAATTAATTTCCTATATACTTTTCTCTTTCTGTCTCTCTCTCTCTCTCT
>JARPRG010000374.1:2371674-2396620 GCA_031001745.1 Hartigia nigra
TCTCTCTCTCTCTCTCTTGAATCGATCGTCATCGAGGTGTTAAGAAAGTAATTCACATACCAGAGAATCGATACGAAGGGAGTGCATATAACTATAGGTACATTACATAGTCTAATTAAATTAATTTTATGTAGCTTCGTAACGGGAGAGAACACGAAATAGAGCGGAGTAATGCCCGTAAGGCTGGAGCGGGCAAGATACGCGACAGCTCAGTTAAAGAAATATTGTGAGGTATTATTAAAAGAAAGAAAAGAAACGATTGTAATGATATATTATTTAAAAAGAAAAAAAAGAGAGAAAAGAAATAAAAGACATTACGCTGTGGTCAATGGAGACTCGCATATCTTACCATACTCCAATCTGAATGTATCGTCAGCTATTAGCGAAGGGAGACAAAAAAGGGCAAAGAAGAAACGTTTAATTCTCTTCTCTCTCGATTCTTTCTACTACTACTTTTTGTTTTAATTTATTACCGACAGATATCATCTGAACTGTACGTAACACGTAGCCACAATTATTAGAATAATGGAGGAGTCGTTCGTGATGAAAAGTTCATACGTGGATAATCCAGTGAACATAATGTGTGTGTAGGTTGTGAATTTATTTTAAAATTGCTTTTGTTTCCTACAAAGCAAAACTCTTATGTACATACATGCGTTAAATATAATTTTGTATAAGAATTAAGGCACGAATTTGCTATTCGCTCTTGGTTTATAAATGACAAATAACGCGTCGCGTTTACTCTCGTCGACTTGAGTTCACGAGGATGAGAAGCTCGATAGAATAACACGAAACGATGACAATGAAAGCGAAAAGAAAGATTGACATATTTATAATGAGACTATGAAACGTAGGTGGGACGCCAGATATCGATCCTTCGTCAATGGCGAACTGAATATCTTCTTCGCGTCGACTTCGAAGGACTGTCAAGACAGAAAGAAAATCAGGACTATATTATCTAATATTCTCTATATCCGGTACGATCAAAAGTTGAGACTTTTCGAAAGAAAAAAGAAAAAAAAAAAAGCTCCTGCTATGGATGGTCTAGAGGGTGTACGATGTTATTCATAAAATTCGACGTCTTTCCATTAAACAATAATTGATCCAACCAACTTGGCCGATGATCAATCGATATATGGTACACCCTGTATATTCGAACGCTTCGAGAGATTTAATTAATCTCACAAAGACTGAATATTGCTGAGAATCGAATATCATTTTTATTTCTTCTCCTCTTTCCGCCCATCCTCCCAACTCTGGATCAAGGTATAACCTTTGATCTTGATAACGACTACAATCTCCAAATGCATTATCATTGTACTTCTTTTTTTTTTTCCCCCCTCTTAATTAAATTACAAAATTACATTGTTATCCGTAGATTTTCTTCTGGGATGATTATAGCGTGCATTTGATTGGATTATTTTTATCAGGGACATACATAGATACGCGAATTGCTCCACTGCAGTAATCATACCGAAGCCTAGAACGAAATCATCTCCTGGCTATCTCTCTCTCTCTCTCTTAGAAGGTCAAAGAAAAATGAACAAGGGAATTAAATCCGTCACTTATTCTTTGAGAACTAAAGAAAACAAATTAATCGCGAAGAAGGAGAGTACGAAATTCTTCCCTTGTGTTACTGCTCGTCTACCCGTCCATAGCACAAGCAAATTTGTTCGTATTAGCTGCTCGTCACATATATATATATATATATATATAAAGACATACATACACATAATATACATTCGCGAGCGTTATCAATTTTTTATACTCTCTCAATTTCTACACTGAATCATATTTTTTTTAAGCAGTACATAAAAATATCACACGAGCGTACAGCCGACGAATTGATATTTTAAACGAAAGACACCCTGTGTATCGTACGCAGGCATTTTTAACCAGAAAAATACAAGGAATCGAATTTCTTTTTCTTTTTTTTTTTTTATACATATTACAATAATTCGAATGTCTCGAGACTCCGTAGAATCTCCTTTAAGACACTTCGTCTTGCCTGTCCGCTGTTACACACTAGGCTCGAGTTCGAAGACTTTTCTTTCGAACCGATAACCAAGAAACGAGAAAACAAAGTGAAAGAATAAATATACATATATTAATAAAATATACATACAAAAGGAAAACTCTAAACACATTCACATGGTGCGAACCTTGACATTACAGTGATTATTATTGAAATTTATCATTTCTTATCTTTTATTCTTCTTCTCATCTTCTTTAATCTCTTAGTATTCGCTAACCGTACCCGATATCACATCCCCACTGAACCTGGACTTCCAAAATGTAATCGTGCGAGCGACGAAGAATTCCTACAAACAAAAACAGTTCAAGGCAAACAAAAATATTGAATCCGACTTTAATCTCCTTCCCTCCTCCTCATCGCCACTCTCCACGATTAATTCACTTAAAGTTCGGAGCATATATCTTTTTTTAATTATTATCTTCGTTTCTAATGCGCGGCGTTGTGCAATAATAAAAGTTGTCGCCACGTCTCTCCGTATCCGTAATACAGGCGAACGATGACGAACGAAATCCTACGAAAAATAGAGAAAAGAAATGGAAATGGAGTCGTGGCGCGCTTCTTCTGTATAGTAATAGTGTTACTACTTGGTATTTCCGTTTGCACCTTTGCGTTATTCGGATCGTCTTGCGACGGTAATTCTTTTTTACGAGGACGACAGTATAATACTGTAGAGATTATTTGTCAATCTTATAAGACTACGGCTTAGTTTATGGAGAGGGAGGGCGAGAGTCTGTCGTGAGTTTGACATGTTTTTTTTTTTTGTTTAATCTACATCTTGCCACGACAAACAGATGTATTTTATTGTAAGGACCAACGTTTCCCGGACGCAGTGAAAAAACGTTGTTAAATTTTACGATCATCGTTGACATTCAGATATACTCGATGAATTAATCTTTCTTACTTTTATTTTCTCTGTCCCTTCTCTCGATTTATTCTCTCTTTCTCTCTCTCTCTTTGGAATCTTCTTCTATCCATAAACTAAGCGCGGATGAAGTTAACTTAAAGAGTCTATTGCATTAGAATTACGACTTACGATAGATGGAATGAAGAGGAAAGAAACGTTTAAATAAAAATTGAAAATTAAATCTTAACGGGATACAATTAATTATCTTGTAGCGTTATTATTATTATTATTATTATTATCATTATTGAATTATTATTATTATTATTATTATCACTATCTTTATCGTCATTTATCATTATTATTCTAAGAGCACTCGCTTGTACTGCTGCAAACTCTGAAATTGCACGTGTACAGCCATGTACATTTTTTATATATAATAATAAAACATGCCCGTGTTCCTATGGTCGTGTTAAAAAAAAAAGAATAATAATAATGAAAAATTCTGAATTCTCATAGGAACCCGTTTGCATTATTCGTTCCTAATAATAAATTTCGAATATTCACTAATATACTGGTCAGCTGACGATTAATATATTGCACTAAGGCGAACGTTCGACGCATTTAAAAGAGTGTCGGCGCTCGATGATAATTAATGCTTAAATAATGAATTATTTCATACGATAGAGGAACTCTACGTGCACTCAGGGGGAGCCTCGAGTAATTCGAGATGGTAATACTAGGTTTGTAAAAGTCGTCTGAATAGTTTTTATGGCGCGACCGACTGCACGAGACAGCCTTGCCAGACCGCGAACGATGCGCGAACGAGCAACAAAGCAGTCTTCAACTTCGAATAGATTTCGAAAGGGAAAATCCTGAACGTGCGCAGTAGGTAATAATACCAGTGGCAAATAACCATCGGCTGTGTTTCCGTTTCAGGAGCTTTGTACTTGGCTGGCTTATTTTGGAAGAGTTGCCTTCGCGTTTAGCGAGACAACGGTTAGCCGAATAAGCCCGACAATTAACTTTCACTTGACCTTTCACTTTGGAAGCCTCTATAAACATTCGCTAGTATAGCACGGAGTATACATTAGACTCCTCCGGTTCCTCGAGTGACGAATTTCACCAGGAATCTTCTACAGGATTGTTCGCCGGTCATTTACTAGGAATACCGACTATGGGAATACCAACCCAATGGGTCTATGGAGAAAGGTCGTCTACGGGTATACATATATTTAGATCATACGGTACTCTGACCAACGGTCACGTTGTCCAGGTTCCTCTTAATGCTTTCTAATTCTTTCATGTCGCTGACCGAAGCCTCGCACTTGTAGACCACCAGGGAGTGATAGAAGTGCACAGCGAAGGCCACAAACACCACGAGGACAGGAATGACTATTATGGTACTGGCTGTGGCTGCTGTGAAGGAGTAATCCCAGAACTTGACCCAACAGAGTATCGCTACTTCCACCAGGAACAGGAAGAGTCCTAGGACCGTTGAAAATGCCCAGGCCAACTCGATGAAGCCTCGCATTCTCTCGTGTGGCGATTCTGTCACCAGTCGAGCTACCTGGAGCTTGCTAATTGCCTCCACGTTAGGCAATAGATACGTGCTTATCATCAGGGCGAAGATGTGAACCGAGACCAGGACCGTCGTGCACACGGCGAACATCACGAATAGCCATTCTGGTACTGCTGTGGGTTCGTTTATCTGCAATTCTACCATTGCTACCTGAAATTATATTAATTGGATATATATATATAGGCTGTTCTATTTTTATAAATATTTTCCTCTGAAATATCGATATTCAGTTGATACGTCATGTCTCAGTTTTTTTATCTAGTCTTTTATTTAATCACTTCGCTTATGGACGTTGAATATTCGTGTTCGATATCGATTTTCTGATTTTAATTAGTCATTTAGTGAGTTCTTTGGACTTGTATGTAAATATATGTATCCGCGTGCATTCGTTTCTTAGGATATAAGGAGTTACGTCATTTGTCAGGAGTTTAATTCCTTTCAGGAAGTACTAACGGAATTTCTAGCTCTTCATACTCGTCTCTCAATATGAGATAGCATCAGACATGTCGAAGTGATAACCACGAGCGCGTCAAAGAGCACATAGTATGCCTGAATTATAGCTCATGTCGAAAGAGCCAGCGTAAACACGATGGATAAACACGGATACGTTCCTAGTGTACGTTTTAGCTGGAACTCGTGAATGATTAAATCCTTGGATCCAGACGATATTTACAATCCTCAATGTGAATTGCTTGTGTACCTTGTACATTTACATCGTACGAAAATCTAGCTATATTAAGCTACTTCTTTTCTTAGCATCATACAACAATTAACAATGGTATCATACACCGTGCGGATTTCAGGTCTTGAGCTGTTGTTTTGCAGACAGGAACGTTTTTACGATTACTCACCATGGCAAAACCACTGAGTAATTCCGATGTCGTTGCGGTGGCTTTGAGTTTGGCACGACTCATGTGAAGCCTCCTCCAAGAGAGTCCCTCAGGACCATCCTGATCCTCAGGATGCTGATTCTGAAGTGATTGGGACGCTTGAAAACCGGGACAGCCGCAGCAGCATCCACAGGTCGAGTTATTTCCAGAGAAATGACTACCTGAGTAAGGGCTGTAAGGTGGCGTAGTAGGAACCTGCCGTATCATATCCAGGGCGACGTATCTGCTCTGCTGTCGATTTCTAGGTGACAGTGTAACTTCACTTTGCGTAGAATAGAGATTTTGCTTCTGCATGGGATAGTCTTTGTTGTAATTCGTATCACTGTATTGATTCAATTTTGGTATTTGTCCAGAAGACGATGGTCGCACCCGCGGAACGTTCAACCTCCACGTGGAGTGAGCGAAGTCTATCTGCGTAGACTTACTCGACTTTCCAGGTATCTCCTCGGAGTTTATTTGATTAAGAACTTTACCAAATTTTTGTGTACCTTCATCCGTTCCATTCTTTTCTCTTTCACTACGAATGAACGTCTGCATCGTCTGCGCCTTGCTCGACTCCTCGCATTGCATAGATTGTAAATTATCACTGGACATTGTTGCATAGGTTCACCCTGGATCTACTCAATAATGACACTCAACAATCTTCACTCTCTGCACTTAATAAATGTTACAGATAATAAAAAGGAATTCAACTGATGTTCACGATATCCTCGTTAATTTTATCACAGCACTAACAATTATATTCGGTATACATCGTCGAAACGCTATCTTGCTTGTGTCTCCAAGTCCTGACTGTTGTCGCAAGACTTGAAGAAAAGGTGACTGGGATTCGAAATAGAATACGATTCGCGGGAATGATGATTTGGAATTGTCAATAAAAAAATTATCGAGTCACAAATTTGCCGGAGGAACAGTTTAGAAAAGTCGTGTAGTAGGAGGAAAAGGAATATTTGAGGTGGAGCGACGATCAGCACAGACCTTGCCTGTAGTATCTTACCTCTTTCACTGGTGGACTACTGAGGTATAATGGAGTAGTACACACATAGCTTACCCGTTCGCATCATAACAATAGTACTAATTGCCCTCGAGTCATATCGACTACATAATAATTACCTGGTAGGACGGTAATGTGTGTGTGGGTTTCATGTTAGTATAAAAGAATCCTACGTGATCACGGTGCCGTGTTTCTTTATACGGGCCAGTGACGTTTGGTCCTCTATATATATATATTTTTTTTTTGATACTATTGTTACGCGACAATGGTATTAAGTTCAACGGGGATTTTTCTGGCTTTCTGAAGATGCAAGAAACGTTCACATTTAAACTAAGATTTGTTGTGTAGGTCATATCGAATAATGAGATTCTAATTGAAATATTCGGCGAATTTTCATTTCCTAACTACGTCATGGTTATTTCGATGATTGTGGGCTTTCGTTATTTTTATATTGACGCGTCTCATTTTTTTGTTCCATCTTTTTATAATATTGTCTAGTGACGATGCTTGTGCGCTAATCCATCAGTCACTTCTTGGAAAATAAGTCTTGTATTCTTTGGAAATCCCCAGTTACGTTTGATACGTGGATTGGCAGAGGATAAAACATGAGATTGCTTGTGGAAGAGCGCTCATGCCGAGTGTTTCATTGAATACTCGTGTAATTTGCGGGACAAAGAAGATAATCGTGTCACAACTCTTATAATACGCAACAGACCAGGGAAATAATTGTTTATAAAATATTATTGTTACCGAGTTTTTATTGTTTTTCGTTTTTTCGTATTGGCGATGCGAAGCGTGAGGGTGGGGGGGAAGGAGCGGAGATCGTTGAGAAGTCAATAAGCTTTCATGAATAAATTTGCATATATATGTTGCGGATAAAAGCAAAATGATATACAAGAACTTTTTCCTCCTTTTCCAAGTATTTGTCGTACCTGGTAAGTACAAGTGGAATACTTAACGATTTCAGCAATTCATCCAGTCATTATGAAAATTCCAATGCAGATGCTTCTTCCTGCATAATATGCACTTGAAGTAGCAAGACTGTAAATTGTATTTTGTACTATGACCGCAGTTATATCATGTCATATACATCATATTATTTATGATTGACCGATCGTTATTTACATACACATTTATCGAAATTACGTTCTTCCCTACGTGCAAGGAAGAGAAACGTCTGATAATTTTCGTAAAATTACGATTTTAAAATGTTCTCCATAATGTAGCCAATTCGTTGCGAGTTATGGCACATTTAGATTACCAGTATTTCTATCTTTCTCGTACGGATGTAAATTCTATTATGACTGTTTTTTCGCTCTCATGCCATCAGGTATAATCTATTAAAATTCTCCAAGAAACATACTTCTCTGATAAGACGGTTAAATAAGCTTCTCCTCTCTAACGTGAATTTAAAATATCGTCCAACTTAACGAGTGTCTTCACGTCTTTAAATAATAATACTTGCGCAAGACGTTTATTATGACATTCGTGCTAATAGGACGATATTTCATAACGGTACGGCTGATTAACACCCGATGGCAGTAGTTATCAATCGTTTCTCGTGCTCAGAGCATAATACAGATTCCTATGCATTCGCAAATAAAATACTCGATGGTAACCTAAAGGAGAGTTACGAGAGTTCGCGGGACGTAAAGTATTATTAATAAATGATTTATCTCGTTAGGCGTAAAAACTTAACGAAGTATAGGTTAAACGGTAAAAAGCGCAGGAAGTAAGATCGAAGAGAACGAAATAACGTATCCAATCATGATATTCTACAATTTGTAAGTGACGTTCGTCATGCAAGTTAATAACGGTGTTAAGTGTTATCACGAAGGAGTATAGCAGAGTCGAGGATACTATTGTACAATGGTAGCTATTCTCAGCAGTGTTCAGCAGGTTATGAGAGTTCTCTGAGGTTGTCGCGAGCGTCTGTCGTCTCACGAAGAATCATCCGATTCCCGATCTCGCAGTGCACAAGTTCATGGATCTGACTATTAGGAAAATGGTGGCCGTATAGTGGGGTAATGTATACGTGGAGCCTGGCGCAAGTAATAATAATCGAGGGAGAAAGGTGCGTTATCGCGTGAGGTAATAACGTGGAGAGGAGTCGAAAAAGGGTGGCAAACATGGGTGACACCAAAATCCAACACGGTGCCCAAGAGATGAAAGGATGGCTCTTTAAATGGACCAATTACTTAAAAGGATACCAGCGGAGATGGTTTGTCCTGTCAAATGGCCTCCTGTCATACTACAGGTATTTTGTTAAATATTTATTATGTGCCACTCTATTATCGTACCCTGGCTTACGTCTGGAGCCTAGAAATTACATTGGGCATCTACTACTCTTATATTATTTATTACTAAATAATTATTATACCGTCGACAATGCTTTGTCCGAAAGTTCTGTCTCTTTTACGATACGTAGATCGTTTCTTGGGATTCCTCACGATCGATTGCGATTTCTAATGATTTCTTCTTCTTCTTCTTCTTCTTGTTTATTTAATCGCGTCGCTTAAATTTCTATATGAACTCTGTCATCTTCTCTTTTACTACTTCTTTCGTCGATGTACAATGCAATCGATGACATAACGTTTTTCGTTACATTGATATCGCGAATTTGGCACGGCATGTTTTCTCCTTTGCCATATGTAAACATCTATGGAGTACACATGATATTGTATCATCTTTTCAAATATTTCAATTGGTTTTCTCGTAAGGGGCGAAACGAAGCCATATATTTATAATTAATATTTCTTTCGATGTAAGATCTGGATGTTTCTTTCTTTTATTAAAGTATTACTTTCATTGCTCTTTGATACAATATTGCAGACATACGTGTGACAATATTTTTTGGCTGCTAAATATGGCTAACCGATATATAACAGTGTTTTTGTTAACTTACACTTGTGCTAGTAGCGTAACATCATGATCCAGTGCAAGAATTTTATCGTACTTCTAGCATGTACAATTTTTGCTTTACTTTCTATTTATTTCAAGATTACAGTGTTTCTTGTGAGGTTTATATGTGTATCGTACATTATTATTTTGAGATCTATTCAAGAACAATGATTAAGAGCACATAACGTCTGTGCTTCATAAGTTTCAATGTTTGACGTATCCATTGGATTACTGTCTGCAGCATTTTCTATGTTACAATCGTGACAGCGTATTACTTTATTCTTTAAAATAAATTCCATCGTCACCCTTAACTGTTTTTTTATTTTATTTATTATTCGATTAACAATCCTTACTACGTTTCACGAGTTATAACAAATAAGCAAGACAATTGTAAATCACAAAACTATTGCAACACATAGACGAAAGCGCAAAACAAACAGACAATACAGTAAAACAAATAAACAAAACAAACGAAATTTCTTTGAAAGAAAAAATTATGCACCAAGTGAACAGGGCCTATTTGTTTTGTGGACTGTTTAGGGCTGAACCGACAGGGGGGCCAAAGATATCGACGCGTCGGAAGCGGAGGGCTGGCAGAGCCTCCGAGTAAGTAAAAAGCAAAAGAAAAGAAGAAAGAAAGAAAAAATATAAACCATACCGCCAAACGTCCTGACCCTCCTTAAAACACATTCAAATGGGATAAAGAGTAATCTAGAGACTTCTCATTGCATTTCCAATAATTCTCTCCTGGAGCCTCTTTTTTTCTTTAATAATACAAAATCAAATTCATTATAATAACCCAATCGATAGGGTGTTGCTATTAATATATTATCTTTTCTATCTTTTTCTTTTTTTATTCCTTCAAATCCTATCGATATTAACTCCGTATTCCTTTTTCCATCATTCTTTCTTATCGTTTTACGTTTCGACATCCAACATCCAGAAGGTATTTGTCACTGTGTATTATTACACATATGCAAATTCTTATCATAGCTTTTCTTGTGTGTCATACTCACAATCACTGCGTGCCTATTATTTTCCATTTAATGCCTGTCATGCATTTAAAACGTTTCACGTCAGATTGTGATTGTTTTTGACATTGTTAAGGAGTTGGACAAAGTTAATACTGACTTCTCCATCGTGAAGTTGCTATATTTTATTATATAATGCGATGACCAACATTAGATTATTAATAATGATGGGAAAATCAAGGTTTGGATCTTAAATTATTTCTAAGTGTGTATTATATATTGACACGTTAATCATTCCTATATTGTTTTGTCACTGTGAGATACTCTTATCCATTTAATACTTTACATACATTACATATGTATTCTGTCTTGGCACTTCGTTGTCATATGTATATTGGAAATTTTAACATATGACACTTTACATTCTCATTGTTACTACACTGCGCTTCTTTGCTTGTCTCGTCTCGAGTTACATTATTAAAGTCTTCGTTGTCAACGCTTCTTGAAATTAATGTAGGGTGTAATCAATAATTTTCATATCTAGGAATGGAATCATATAATGTGATACTCGTGTTATTCGCGATTACTCATTTTCAAAGCGAATAAGACGTCACTTATAGGTGGTACAATGCTTTTATGTTGACAAAACAGGCTTCTTCACTTTTTGAGTTTTAACTACCTAAGCTTTTATTAACTTGGCTTTGAAATTACTGATTGATCGATGATATATATCTTTTTTTTGTTGTCAGAAAAAATGCACTACTTTTCTTTTCTACTATATCCCTGTATATCCATAAGAATTTGGAATTCATGATTGAGAAACATGTGGGCATGCGATTAGATTGAATATGGGAAGATCGTAACATTTAAATGATTCTGAGATATTCTACAGTATCAATTTATATTAGTATTTTATGCAGAATATCAAAGAGCAGTAACTTATTGGAAACAAGCATAACTCTGTTTATCTCAATGTCTATACCAACATCATTCTTTCTTGAGAATCCATGGATTCTCGAGTATCAAGTAATTTAAAGTGATCGATCAAATGGTTCTTGAAAGAAAATAAATTGATTGCGTATAAAGAATTTATTAGCAGTTTTGCATTATCATCCAAAATCCTTTTAGCCTTTATTTCAAAAGTATCTGATACATCGTCCATGTCATGGAACAAGACAAAGTGCATACGATCCTACAGAGACCTTCCAAAGAATGAAAAAAAAAAAAATAAAATAACAGCATAAATCAGTCGATAAATAATTCACAAAGGAGAAGTACATCCTGCTACTTAATGTCTACACTATCACTGAGAACTGGGTATCATCGTAAAAGGACTCGTGTGTCTCTCTTTTGTATGTTTAGAAATCCAGCAGAAATGTCTCACACGTGTCGGGGCACAATATCGTTACATGGAGCTTTAATACATACCGTGGATGCATGCACATTCGTTGTAAGCAATGGAGGAACTCAGACCTTCCACATCAAGGCAGCGACCGAAGTCGAGAGACAGCAATGGGTTACAGCTCTAGAACTTGCAAAGGCTAAGGCCATCCAGGCAATGGAATCTGGTTCGTACTGCAATGACAATTTTGATATCAATCCTACTTTCTAATAAGACTAGAAGCCTCGTCTTTAGTTCTGCTACATGGAAGAACGCTTTGTTTCAGAAGAAGATGAGGAGGACTATCAAGACAACGATAATCAGAGAGGAGAACACGCTTCAATCATAAAGGACTTGACAGACCGCTTGGAGAATCTTCAAACTTGTAACGAGCTCATAACCAAACGTGGTGCTATGCTTCAGCGAGCTTTGAACGATTTGGAATCGTTAGAGCCACCTAGTCCAGAACTTGCTGCGAAATTTAAAACAGTTAGCGAGAGAGCAACGCTGTTTAGGATTGCTGCGAACGCTATGATCAGTGTACGTACCGAGTGATTGATCATTGATACGAGAATGTCGTCTTATATTGGTGTCAATCAAGTGGGCAATCATATTTGTCTGCGCCTTTGACTTCAGACAAGCAACGAATACTTGCATCTGGCACAGCAACAGGAACCCAAGTGGCAGAAGATGCTACAACACGAACGTGACCAGAAGGTGCGAATAGAGAAAATGGTTGAGCAACTGGCTAGGCAACATTCTCATTTAGAAGAAGCCGCGCAGCACGCCCTGCCTTCGGCAACTCCAGCAGGAGGACACAGACCTTCTCGTAATTTCATACTTTTATTTTTTATACTTCGTCTAACTTAACATTGCTTTCGTGTACTCACGTTTTGTCATCTCGGCGTTCGTATGTCAAAGAATTTTCATGGCTTAATCAGATATAACGCTATTGATTTTCGGTGCAAATACTCCTGTTAATCAATAGTATTTATTGTCCTGAATATATCGTCGCGTCGAAATGACTCATATACTGAGAACGTTACT
Organism: Hartigia nigra; assembly: GCA_031001745.1. Classification (NCBI taxonomy): domain Eukaryota; kingdom Metazoa; phylum Arthropoda; class Insecta; order Hymenoptera; family Cephidae; genus Hartigia; species Hartigia nigra. Next base: position 2,384,317 of record JARPRG010000374.1, read on the forward strand.
TTGCATGGAATACGTAAGGAATACTTTCTATAACAGTGAGAATATTAACTTCAGTGCTTGCATGCAGAACAATATTAGCAAATTGTTTACGTTAATATATATATTGTCAAAGCAACACTACGTAGAGGTGGTTAAAGCACGTCGTGATTGTAGTACAATATGTTAATTGTTGCACGATGTTTTTATAAAATTTGTACTACTTACAGTGCATTTTGCTATGTACAAACGATATCCAAAAGCTCAAGCGTTCGCGCATTTTTATGAAATTCTCTTGGAAGCTACTAGATGGCAGCTGCGTAGCTTGCGTGCAGCCATCTAGGAAGTTCGTGCAAGAGTCAAGAGTCGTACGTGGTCGTGCGGGGTTACGTGTATACGCCCCTATCTTATTCACGGGCGTGTATCACCGTGTGCTTTTGTCCTAGTTTGGCATAACATTGGCACAGATGGCCTTGCAAGTTGCCATTCATATTCTTTATCATACTGCAACATCTTTGAGAAATTCCTCGTAAAATTCAATGTTAACCCACCACTGGCTGATATATTTGGAACTTCGAGATACTCGAATGACTGTGTATGTGAATCTGCGAGACACCCTTTGACCCGGATTGATTAGATCTTGACACTCGGATGCTGCTAATAGAGGTTCATGATTTTTCAGTGACAATTCATATTCAGTACATATTCAGTCTTAAACTAGCAAACGTCACGTAACGTTGTCAGGCACGTGTGTAGGCAGGTGTGCACCTCGCTTCATTCTACAATGACGAATAATTGTATATTTACTTGAACGCTGACTGCTTATAGAATGGAAATACTCTTTTCAAAAGACCTTATTTACATTTTTTCTTTTTCTTTTTGTCTTACGTAGACACGACAGTAAATACGTCTCCGTCAGAGGATGAAGAGGACAATGTTGAGTTCTATGATGCCCAGGAGTCAGATACTTTTACACTGAGTATTCCTGGGACTACGGGTAACTCCATCTCTCACGGTCGTGATAGAACGGATTCCCAGGGCAGCGATGATGGATCTAGTTCCGAAGGAGATCAGACTCCTTTACCTGGCATAGATCCTACAAGGACAGATTCTTACCTCATAGTGACCGACTCTACGGTCGCACCATCTTCTACCACGGGTGCTGCTACAGACAATCTGGATAACGCGGGCGTCCCTTCCGAGGTAAACGCGATAACTCATTTGTTTTGTTTTAAGAATCTCATATGGTAAAGAAGTAGAATTATACGTTAATTTTATTCTACAAACAGACGACTTGGGAAACAAATAATGGCGGTGGGACGCCCAGTGGCACCGGGGTGACGACAGTAGCCAAAAGAAAGCGCAGAACCAGGGTACCAGATAAACCAAATTATCCGCTTAACTTATGGAGTATTATGAAAAATTGTATTGGCAAAGAATTGTCGAAGATACCAATGCCTGTTAATTTCTCTGAACCACTTAGTATGCTCCAACGACTAACTGAGGATTACGAATATGCCGAGATACTTGACAGGTATATAATAATAGTATACGTGTACTTTTAACGTATAAAATTAAAAAGAAACACTTAAAATGTCTCACTCTAATTAACAGGGCCGCAGAATGTACCGACAGCTTTGAGCAAATGGCATATGTTGCTGCTTTCACGGTTTCCAGTTATTCGACAACAGCTTCTAGAACCGGAAAGCCATTCAATCCATTACTAGGAGAGACCTACGAATGTGATCGTACAGATGATTTGGGATGGCGTGCAATTTCAGAGCAAGTTTCACATCATCCGCCAATGGTGGCCCAATTTTGTGAAGGTCGTAAGTGGCGTTGCTGGCAGGAATTTACAATGGGATCAAAGTTTCGTGGAAAGTACCTTCAGGTGAATTATATCAGTTGTCATGACTCGTAGCTATTACTGTATACAGCTGTGATATATTAATCTTTAGCTTAAGTAATTGAAATAATAAATTTGTCTCTAATCAGATTATTCCACTGGGAACCGCCCACCTGGAGTTCAATACCGGCAAACAGCATTATACATGGCGAAAGGTCACCACGACCGTACACAATATCATAGTAGGAAAGTTGTGGGTGGATCAGAGCGGCGATATGGATATCATCAACCACACGGAGGGTATAAAGTGCCATCTCAAGTACATCCCCTACTCTTATTTCTCAAGAGATAGCCAGCGCAAGGTCAAAGGCGTTGTAATGAACTCGAATAAGGAAGTGAAATGGGTGGTGCAGGGTACATGGGATTCCAGGATGGAGATAGCTCCTGTTATCAGCACGTCTGGTACACCCGATAATCCTGTTTATAAAACAGGACCTTACATCCTGGCTTGGAAACGTCGTATGCCACCGTAAGTGACGATGATACATTCGTCAAACTATATGTTTTATTTTCATTAGACAATTAACACGACTCAACGTCAAATTAATCTTACAGGGAGGATTGCGAAAAATATTACTCCTTCACGGAACTAGCCTGCCAATTAAATGAACCCGAGGAAGGTGTAGCGCCAACAGACTCTAGATTGCGACCTGATCAACGATTAATGGAGAATGGACTCTGGGACGAGGCCAATGCGCAAAAGCTTCGACTTGAAGAGAAGCAACGCGCCGTGAGACGAGCGCGCGAACACGAAGCCGAGAAAGCAATGGAGCAAGGTAAAATTCATATTTCTCATTGAATTAAATCGTAATGACACGCTCGATGAATGCATTGTTAAAATTATAGTCTTTTTTATTTCGTCAATCTTTCAGGAATGCCATACGAGACTTACGAGCCTATATGGTTCAAGAAGCAACAAGATACGTACATGGATACCCTCTGTCACATGTATAACGGCGAGTACTGGGAGTGCAAGAAAAAAGGCGATTGGTCGCGATGTCCAAATATATTTTAGTCTGTTATTTAAATGAATCATCGATTGATCAGTTAATCGTTCCAGCGTTTTCACTCATCGGGAAGAGCACAGGCGGTTGTAACGGGCGTGGGGTGAATGATGCAACGAGTTCTGACAGACGTAGTGTGAAATAAAGAGAAGGACAAAGGGATTATATGGAAAATTAGGGAAAAAACTCTGTAACGGACTAATTCTTCCAAGAACAAACTAACTAAAACATACAAAAAATATTAAAGACAAACATTGCTTGGCGGGCATCAATGTTTTTTGTACGATATATTACTTCCTCGCTTGCCATACAAACAAAATAAGGATAACGAAAGGCACTTTGACTCTATCAGTCTTCATTTTCTTTTCGTACATCGAGCTACGATCATTCGCGTTCACCTTTCTCGTCGCTGTAACTAAATCATTAATATTATATTAAAATTTATAAGGTACAGAGAATTTTTAACTTACGCGACTCGACAAACAGACTTCCGTTGCGATTCTACAATTCATTAATCCTCGCGAGAACGTCCGTATTTCACGAACACTGTGTAACGAGTAGAGTCCAGTTAAAAGTAGGACACCGTAGGCAATAGACTGAAGAACTGCTTTTAATACTTTGAGCTGGACAAGTCGGTTGTATGAAAACGAATATCACAAAACCCAGGAATGAATAGTCGACTAGTGTGATTACTTATTGATTGATCGATATCAGGATAAATTATTGTAAATACAGTTATAGAGGGGTTCTATGTAAGTGTTGGGAATAAACTTTTAATTATCCGTGTAAATATACAAATCGGGGCTGGTAGATCGGCCACCTCTGCGCTTATCACGAGTGATAACCAAACGAAATGAACACCAGAATTCTTAATAACAGGCCATTCTCTTGGTTTATACTTTATACGCGGACTGACAACAGCTTTCTTCCCACGTCGTTAACTTTGTATTTACAATAGTTCGAATTGTCCAGGAAAAAAAAAAAAATATGGTACAACAACAATTCATATCGTATGCTCCAAATCAGTGTTTAAGAGTGACGAGAAAATGAAGAAAGGAAATAGACGACAATTAATGTATTTGTTTGATCAGCCACTGGGAGCCTTTTATTTCATTGTCCATGACGGACGTACGCCTAGATAATATAATACACACGGACGATCATTAAGTTATTAAAATTATTGCAATGTAATAATAATAAATCACGTTCCTGTCCGCACCGATTATATAAGTATGTAAGAAGAAACGAGGAAAAGAAAACTAGTAGTAGGCAGTATTCGAGTGCAGCAATACAGAGAGCGTACAGGGAAGGAGGATAAAGCTGTGAAGTGCTTGAATTTTTTTTGTATTGAAAGAGACGTGCAGTGGAAAAGAAAAATGAAACAATGAGAAAAAATACAAAATTAACTTATGAATAACGAACGTCCAAAATTATAGCGTTGCTGCGGACTTCGTGCGATATGAATGTGTGTACAGTGAATAAGAAAGAGGAAGTATGCGACTCTGACAAATTTCATGGAATTTCAGTGTCGACAAGAGGGGAGCGTGCATTGGACTGTTATCTACTAAATAGGGATTGATAAAAGAATGGGGAACTTACTGGAGAAAATTTCATAAAGGGCAGAAAGAAGAAACAGAAATTTATAAAATACGCAACGCACGAGCTTCCAAACTATTGATTTTAGGGAGGTTTTAAAAGCTTTGTACACAATATTACTAAAAAAAGAAAATCTTTCCTACCCACAATCTATATTTGTTAATATATATTAATAATATTATTGAGGAAACCATCCTATTGTATATCCCTAATTAACATACTCACAAGGATACGCAAGGCTGTTTCCCTCGAGATGTCCTATAGTTTTTGACGGATTCCCGTGAAAAGGATTAAAGATAGAGAAAAGAAAGAAATTAAGATGTCTGAGAAGTCTGACAGCAAAAGAGATACGACCTAGTTTGACATTGAGAGAAACGGCCGACACCGCAGCCAATATTTACAATAATTGTTATATATTAAATCTGTACGATTATATCAGGCTGTACTATAATTTTAATAGTTGATCATGATGATGATGATGATGATGATTATGATGACGGAGATGAAGATGATATATATTATCTGTATACATATAAATATGAAATAATTATAAAATAAATAATTTAACAGAAATATTGATAACTCGAATAGACACACATGTTTGGATAATAATGCTTGTATATTAGACATATATTCGTTTTGAGGAGACAAATACAATTGCTTCGCTATAAGGAGTTATCCTTTCATAAAGTTCATTCGATATGACTTTTAGTGTATCTGCATCTGTCGTAAAAGTGCCTACCAATTCCCTCATGAATATTGTAATGTAATGTCAATTTTCAGCAAGAATACAGCATTCTTTTAACAGCTTCCTGGCTTCCTGAATGTAAAATAACGTGCTTTATTTTTTACATAAGACTTTCTTGAATATCCCGAATGATTGAATACAATCATTCCTTCTTGATATTGAATTTATTAGAATGTTTGTTAAAAGTTGATATTTAAAAGATTGAAAATTTCAATAAAATAAATAATTTGTCTATTATTTAATTAAAGCAGCCAAGTAGATTCTCAAGTCTGAAGATAATTTCAATTCTAAACAGCAACCCTGGTAGAGATGATGTTTCAATGTTAATAAGCAAAGATCAAAGCAAACTATCAAGTGAGTAATGTATAAATAGTTATTTGCTGTAAAGTAACTGATAAATAAAAAATACAAATTTATTTATGCAATGCCTGAAGTATCCGATTATTGAAAAATATCATAAATAAATATGACCCAGGCTAAGTAAATAATCGTAAAGGAAGCATTTGAGAAGCTCAAAAGATGTTCTCGCAATCGACCATTTGGAAACGAGAAGAAACGAGCAAAGACGAACGGTGGCGCCACGAATCTTCATACCCGAAGAATTTTGATTGGTCAAAAAATAAGTTTCCAGATCGACTCTGGACGCCATTGACGTCGATACCGTTCCCTCACATTCGAATGCTCAAAATGAATATCCATAAATGAAAGAAACAATAATTATATGGGCATAAGAAAACATCGAAAATTTCATTGACTTCGAAGTATCTCTTAATCAAGCAAAACGAACTACTGTCTTGTCTTAGAAGTCTCTTAATAGTAGCGAGGAAGAAGTCGGAAGAGTGCCGAAGGATGCGCCATGATGACGTCAGGCGCAGTAATACATAAAACTATCGAGTACCGAGTGGAGGGTCTTGTGGAGTCTGCGCATTGGAGGGACTGCTTTCGATTGTTGGCGGGCGCCGCCATCTTGGTCAGTGAGCTTGCGAGCGGCCGTCTGAGGAGGTGTCCGTATTTCGGTGATACGTATCTGGTGCGAATCCTCGAATCCTTTTGGTCTATCCGTGAAATCCGCTAGCATCCAGGATGTCGGGGCGGGAGGACAACGTCTACAAGGCGAAGCTGGCCGAACAAGCGGAACGCTACGACGGTGAGTAGTTATTTTCTGCAAAAGACCGACACGGCTCCTTGAAATCCATGAAAATCCATGTAAGCCCGCCTGGCCCCTGGAACATCTCATCGCATCGGTACGCCACCGTCGTCGCTGACGCCGCCCGTATTCTCCTGGCAGTGTCTAGAAGACAACTAGAAAGACTATGAGAATGAAGTAATGGATTCTTTGAGCACCGTAGCATCGGATATCTCATTAGGATCTGTCAAAAGTACCGACGAAACGTCAAAACTGACTGATCCGCGCGGCGCGCAATGCCGGCCCGCCTCGAAGCTCGTATTCGCGACCCTCCCTTTATCAGCCATCTAAACAGAGACTACGTCGTAACTATCCTACGCACTTTCTCGAGGACCTTCCTCTGGAGGAGTGGCTTGTGCCTTCATCGAACTCTTACTCCTGGCACTCTTTATGGAGTGCCGGATCTCATGGTAGCGTTGCTAGGCGTGTTGTACGGGGCCCCCTCGTAGATAACTGCTCGAGTCGCTCCTTCTCTCTGAGTGACGCATAGACACGACACCCACCGATCGCCAGCCATCCAGCTTACTACGTACGTAATAACGTGCGAGCTCGTGGCTGCTGGCCTTGAAATCACTCCAACAAATAGAACCTATGTCAAATACATTTCTTTTTAATTCTTTAAACGGATGCTAAAGAGAACGATTAATATCATGGATGACGCCGCTAGCTTTCACCAAATTTTCATCTGCTCACCTATCGTTGCTGGGTCGCTCTCCTTTTTTTTTTTTTTTTTTCCCCCTCTTTATCGCTCACGCTTCTTTTTATATTTTCATCATTCACCGGCTGTCCTGATTCCTCTCTCAGTCTCTTACGTTTCGTACGAACAATGCTGCTGCTATTATCGCCATAGATTATCATTCCAGTTGCCAAGAATTTTCCAACCATGGAAATAACCTCGTCGTCATTGTCCATGCTCTGCGTTCGGCAGCGTATACGATATTTGTCGAGTCTTTCGGAGAGAAGGAGTAGCACGCCGGTAATTTTTTTTTTTTTTTTTTGATTGTTCACCGTGGCGCACAAGAATGCCACTCTCTTCAGTCTTCACGACTCCTTGACTCTGCTGTTCCTTTGCGAATAAAATCGATGAGGACTTTTAAAGAGCCCCGGGGCGTCATTCGGTTTCCTTTGATATTATTTGCCTTTCCCAACTACTGTACGTATTGCGCACGTACTACATACCTATACTTTCTTCTCGAGCATCAATCGTCTTGAATGATTTTCTTTGACAGATATTCTTTCTCTCCTTCCTCTCTCTCTCTCTCTCTCGCTCTCTAGCTCTTTCTTTTCTCACATCTGGTACCTACCTTACCAATTTATATCTGCCATTCTTTTTTACGCATCAGATCGTACTGCGATTCCTGCCACGTGATAGACATTTTTGATAATTTATCGTAATCGCTATGCTGCCAGGTGACCTCAAATTTTCTTATATTTTTTTTTATAGGTAAAAAAATAGGTAATATCGATTTTATCCTCGGCATTCGCCGCTGCGCCAGCACTTTTCATTCTTCGTCTTCTATCATTCAGGTCTGATAAGAATGATCAATTAACTCCTCGTGTTATTCTAATTAATATCGCGAGCTGTTCACGATCAGATTATTATCGTTCGCGCTCCGTGGTTTCCTAAGATATGAAAAGACAGTTGCCTTGCGTGTAAGTATCGTGATAATTCATGTTTCTCACACGAGTATTGATACAATTGTATACTTTTCGTGTTTAATTTCTCTCTACGAGTTTTTCTTCTTCTTTTTTTTTATTGATAACGATAACCAATATCTCAAGCAGACATTCCTATATGTTCGTTGAGAAGTCTGGTACTCTGGCCCATCGTAAAGAGTTACGTGTCTTCGGATTGACCACGAAAAGTCTGTATGATTATCAAAGAGTGAATCAGCTTTATTCTCTTGGGAATTCCTATTTTACATTCTGCAGACATTGTGCGAGCGAGACAATTTTTGTGCGGAATATATATATATATATATATATATTACACGAAGAGAAGAAGCTACATGGTGAGCGGAACGCATCAGAGCGTAGAAGCGTATGAACTTATTAATCGTTTGAAAACGTGTAAAGGGTGAGATATATTTATAAGATCTTGCCGTAAAGAGAGGGGTGTAAAAGGTAGGGGTTAAATTTGAGGGTTGCAAGAGCAGCCAGAGAGAGGGTGAGCTCCGCAACGGGCTGAGAGAACGAAGGGAGGTCATAGCTGAAGGAAAGTATTGATCTGTGCCTGCTATCCTCTGTTCCTGTATACCTCAACCGGTATACCGTGTTGCGACTAACTCTACGGCTCATTATATAAATCATATGGTTTTACATTAAAATGCTTACGTCGCAGAATAATCTCGTATGGTTCTTTGGTATTTTCGTATAAGTATTTTATGACATAAATCCTGGATAGAAAATAACCTGAGAAGCTTTCAATTTGATAACGTATAGCACAATGCTTTACACTAGTCATTCGCTAGGGGGATATGTGTGTGCTGCTGCGGGATGTACAATGATTTGGTTAATTGTTATTTTTTTTGTTTTCAAAGAGAATCAATACAATCGTTAAATAGAAATTGATTCCCTTTATATAAAAAAAATGCGAAATTTCATTCCTCTTACTCCATCGAGTCGTAGTGTCGGTATAATTGTGTAAGGATTTAATGGATACGAAGATAAAGTATGTAAGGGCATGCGACAGTTAATTGAAATCGATGATATTTTACAGAGATGGTCGAGGCTATGAAGAAGGTGGCATCGTTGGACGTGGAGCTCACCGTCGAGGAGAGGAATCTGCTGTCGGTAGCGTACAAGAACGTGATTGGTGCGAGGAGGGCTTCCTGGCGGATAATATCCAGCATCGAGCAGAAGGAAGAGAATAAGGGAGCTGATCAGAAGTTGGAGATGATCCGGCAGTATCGATCTCAGGTCGAGAAGGAGCTTAGGGATATCTGCGCTGATATACTTGGTGTCCTGGACAAGCATCTAATCCCATGCGCCACCACTGGCGAATCGAAAGTCTTCTACTATAAAATGTACGATATTAAATATCACTGGATACAGTGCTTTATGTTACTTTAATCTGGGATACCACATGGTTTTACTTGACTGTCGACAATTGCAGGAAGGGCGACTATCACCGTTACTTAGCAGAATTCGCGATTGGCAACGACAGGAAGGAGGCTGCAGAAAATTCCCTGGTGGCGTACAAGGCTGCCAGCGATATTGCCATGACGGAGCTACCGCCGACTCATCCCATTCGCTTGGGATTAGCCCTGAACTTCTCGGTCTTTTACTATGAGATCCTCAACAGTCCTGACAGGGCGTGTCGCCTTGCGAAGGCAGCCTTCGACGACGCCATCGCCGAACTCGACACCCTCTCCGAGGAGAGTTACAAAGATTCCACTCTTATCATGCAACTCCTCAGGGACAATCTTACCTTATGGACCTCGGATATGCAAGGGGATGGTACGTATCATCGTTATTCCTGAAGAGTTCCTTTCTCCTACATTATATTCAGTCTAGGTTAATGGTTCTCGCGAGTGTGTATTTAACCCTGTCGCATTTAGAATCTGAATCTGAACAACAACCAACTACACAAGGAGATGGTGCCATACCGATAACCACTGACTCCCATCCTTAACCGTGTATCCCTGAACGTCCGTATTCCTTGCTGCAGGTTAGGTTCCTGTATGTACACTATAGTCCTAAAATATCATTACCCCGTACTCTGTTTGATCGTATATTAATAATAGCTTAATAATCGATTGATATCAAGTGTGAATATTTGGTGTTATCTCTGTTGATACAGGCGAGGGCGAGCAAAAGGAGCAGCTGCAGGACGTGGAGGATCAGGATGTGTCGTAACTCTAGCTGCAGTGAGTGTTATTCGCGCATAAAGATGAGACACAAGAAAAAAACAAACTCTTAATAACTATTAAGCAAAAGAAAACAATTCAGCCAGGTGGGTGGTCAGGGGTGGGTATGCGAATGGGCGGAAAAAGTTTAATACAAACGGATGGTGAGAACGGAGCTACAGAGAACAGGCAAGGGTTTGACATCGTTAGGAGAAAGATTTTTTTGGTAATAACGGGGTTAAAGCGGAAAGATCTTTTAGAACGTTTTGTGTGACCCTAAGTACTACTACACGCGTACGGTTTACTCGAAAATCATCAAATCACACACACGTTCAGTTACGGAGCACGCAGAAAGTTATGTAAATGACACGCACCCCGCGTTAATAGTGAGATTGCAAGCATTTAATAAGAAAGCGAGGCGACTTTTTTTCATTGCCCGTCTAAAGCTTCACGAGGTTGAAATAAAATGAGAAAACGAGTAATGCGTCTCGTTGGACGCTTTAATTCTTCTTCCTCTTCTTTTCTTCTTCTTCTTTTTTTATTATTATTATTATATACTACGTTATTATTATTCATTTACTTTCCACGTCCACGTCACCCATCGATGCACGCGTATGTCCTGACTGAAATTCCTCCTGAGCGGCAATCATCGTCCCCCTTTATTTATACGACTCCCAGCGTATATAAAACTCTCGTTTACGAAAAACGCAAGACGATTTTATGGTTCGCTCGATTTTTTTCAAAAAAACGAAAAAAAAGTATTAAAAATATACCGATTTCTCGTTTTTATTTTCTTTCCTTTATTCGAAATAACGTGCGCATAATTCTCGCCTCGTATCCCTTTAGTAATAACGTGGGTGGACACAGCTAGTAGAAGCACGAGGGAGAGAACACGCGTTTCGCATTGCATATACAAAAGTCTTAATGATACTACGATTCGTTACGAAAATATACTATTAACGCGCATTATACGTATAAGTACTCTAGTTACGTGTCCCTCGATTAACCAATTAAACGAAAGGAAAGGAAAAAAAAAAAGGGAAAGCAAGAGATCCTCTGTATCCTGTGCGAAATTCGTCATTGTTGTCGTCGTGTAAAAAAATTTGTCATTATCACTCGAATGACAGTACCTTGTCAAACGATTAATAAAATCATGCAAATTGTACAGAAGCGAGAGAAAGCGATTGCCCATAGAGAGAAAGGAATGACGTGACGATGTCAAAGGGTAAAAAGAGAAGAAAAAAGAACAACAACAAAAAAAGAATGAACCGCCAGGATATGAAATGAAAGAAAAACCGCATTTCGATTTATTTAATTCAGTCTTCTGTCTAGTATTACACTGTACTCCAATAAAAAAAAAAAAAAAAACTTATTGCAGGTAAAATAATCGTATGTTGTTCCACTACTGGATGCTCAATGAAACGATGTGTAGTCCTTCCTCTTGTACTCTGCCGTCTGTCTGCCGATATATATGAGTCTCTAATGCCGCCCACGCGTATGTTTCTACGAGAACGAGAGAAATCATGACGGTAGACGAACGAACAGGGAAACACGTCAGACACACATTACACCACACTTAATAATTAATCGGAAAAGGGAAAGATATCACACGGAGACCTCTGGAATGTTCTTGATTGTATTTCGTATCTCCTCTCCAGTCCCCACGTATCCTTACTCGTAAACGTTCGAGAGCTCCTTGCTGAACGGAAAGACGCGAGGAAAAGTCGACAAAAATATCAAGAAACAAACGATATAGTATATTTGAAATTGGAGGAGATGGCAATTGCGAGAAGTAATAATAATATAACGTAAACACGGTGTGTCGGTGATTATCAAAGCTTGTTTTAGTATTGTATTCGTAACAGAAAGAAAGAAGAATAACAGAAGAAAATAGAAAATTGGCTAGTTTAGTCCTTAATGTCAACGTACGTTTGCATATGTTTCCCCTTATGTGAACTGTATTAATGGTAGCTGTGGTATGACAGAAAATGACAGAATAAAGTGGCTCTCTGTATCTTGTTTCCTTCTCTCTCTCTCTCT
>JARPRG010000374.1:2404808-2424305 GCA_031001745.1 Hartigia nigra
AGAGAGAGAGAGAATTTATCCTTGGCTTTTGTATCTGTTTCAGGACATCGCGGCATTTATCAAGAAAGAATTTGATAAAAAGTATAATCCGACGTGGCACTGCATCGTCGGACGTAATTTCGGTAGTTACGTAACACACGAGACAAGACATTTCATCTACTTCTACCTGGGCCAGGTAGCCATTCTTCTCTTTAAGAGCGGATAAGCTGATTTCTGTTTTTCCGTACTCGAAACAAGCCCGTACCACCTTGCCCCTCCCCATCACATAACCCGGAAATTCTCCAAAATTCCCGCCACATCCTGCTTTCCCAATATCCCAAAAATCGCCAACTCTCAGTCGCCATGCCACTTATATAAATTAAATTATATTACGTGTACGTATATGACGACAGCTTGTTTTTAAACAAAAAGAAAAAAAAGAATGAGAAGTGTTTCACACGAAAAGTATGATGATGACGTAAGGGGCGTTGATTAAAGGAAAAGCGAGAAAAGGAATTATGATAACGATCCCACCATCTCGATGTTGTTGACGGTTTCTTCGTGGACCGAATGAATTAAAAATGAAGAGAAAATATTGTGTAGAGAATCTAAGGGTTAGGGGGAATTGTTTGAATGGTTTAAAAAAAAAATGAAATGGACATGTAGTGGCAGACGGTGATGATGATGATGATGTATATGATGATGATGATGAAGAAACTGACATACTACCTTACATGTTGAAATGTATTGCGTATGCCAAAAAAAGCTTTGTTGTGTTCTTGTTTTATATTAGGTATATATGTAAGGTTGAGTTCAATTTTGGCGATTTGACAGTCGAGACCAAATTTTTCTCGTTGATTAACGCAAATATGCTTGACGCATAAGCGTTAAAAATATTCCTTCCAATAAGACAGACACCGGAATAAAGAAAAAGTATAGAGTATCGGATATCACTTATTCTTGAACATAATGAAATAAGATGTATCGAAGAACGATGATGTTCAACGACTGAAAGTCGCCATTGATGAACGCAAGCTAAACTAACGATTAATTATCTCAAAGGAAGAAGAAGAAATTAATTATGTCAAATCGATAGTATATCGTCCCTACTTACTCCAACGCTACACATAACGTTTCATATGTATACCTATTTTTTGTTTTATTTGGTTAACTACATCTTGTTTAAGTTTAAGGTAAGGATACATTAAAAAGTAACGTGAAAGATAAATTCAACACACCCGACGAAAGCATTAGATTTTTTTATATATATATAAATATATATATATATATTGTGCACTCGATAAATATTAACTGCATAACAGGCCGAGTATCAATCGTTGTAATACTAACACAATATTATTACTTAAATAATATTAGAAGACCGTTCGTTATATTATCGTTGTATTTTATAACTGGCACGGGACTTTGCTGATCTATTTGTCGAAAGAGAAGGAAGGACAAAAAAATGGGGTGGTTAAGGAAATGATTGATGATGATAAAATGGCGATGGATACTTAAAACGATGATAAAATCAATTGGTTCTCAGACAATGCCACTTGTTCTCTCATTCTCATTCTCTCTATCTATCTATCACTCATTTATTCATTCATTCTCTCTCTCTCTCTCACTCACTCTGTTCTAATTATTACTTGATCATTTAATACTCCATATTATGGTAATTATACATAACATTATTATATAGATTATACATATATATTGCTATTTATACATAGTGCAATCTCTAAGCGATATCTCCATGCAGAATGTTCCCGGCTCGCGGCAGACGTAGGATCGCTCTTTATCCTGCAAGACTTGAGACACTAAGATTTTTCAAAGGACTTTCTGAAACTGTGCGCGCGATTATTCAGTGCAAAATGCGTATCCTCTTGGTACGCGTATATCCGAAAGTTTATGCCCTGGTATCTTCGCAGTTTTTAAGTAGACTATAAATATAATGTAAAGCTTAAAAGCGAACGAAAGACTTTTTTCACTTTTCGCCAGTTGTTCAAAAGTCGGCCCAAGACACTCCGCGCGAAATGGCGTGTCATACGAGAAGAGAGGAGGAGAGGGGTTAATAAATTTCCACGTTGTGTGAATAAAATGGGAGGTGGGCGAAAAAACATCGCACGTAAAAGAAAAACAATTAGACGTCGAGTCACAGGAGTCATTTGATACAATGGGTATTAGGAATTACATACTTGCGTAGCGAAAAATCGAAGGATGCAAGAAGGTAAAGAAGTGCGCGTTTGTCTTTCCCGTTGGAATCCGTGCAGATGCGTGAGAATGCACTTAAGGATGCGATACCGATTTAACAGATAATCGTGCATTATGATTACACCGTGCTAATCAGCTGACGTATGTATGCGTACGTGAAATACGTATGATAAAGTACTGATTACGTGTACGTAAGAATTTGTATGCGAGGTAGGTAACGAGTTGTTGAATGTCGGCGTGAATGTGACGCGAGAAAGTATCAGGTTTCGTTTATGATATGGTTCTTTTTTTATTATATCTATTTAAAAGAAAAAAGAAATGAAAAATATATTAAGTCCTTTACACGATTCACGTGGCGGAGACATTTGCGTACCGAATGCCGCCAGCCTGTTGGAACGAACAAAGAAGCATAATGAGGGGAAAGAAAAGAAAAGAAATTACAGAAACAATATGTCGGTCATCCATACACACAGCCTCGAGCTTTTACCTCGTGTTTCTTATAAAGCACAATGTCACTTGGCGTTGGCTATTGTTTACTGTTATTGATCAATCAATCATGCTTTCACGGATTGACAGTTGTCAATGACGAGTAGACTTTGCCAACGACGAAGCCGAATTATCTTAGTTCGAAGAATCCGAGTGTAATAGATTTTACGTAATTGTCATAATGCTCTCGTCATTGCCTCCTATAGTTATAGCGCGTATAATAAGTCATTCTTTTTTTCTTTGTTATCGTATCCTTTGTCTTGTCCTGCGAGACAGTCATATCGTAATGTCTCCTAAAGGGTTATTGTGGTTTTTTGTTCGCGGGTTGTTCGGCACGTTAAATTAATATCGGGAGGATGGTTAACGATGACTAAAAAGTATTATGGTTTTGCCCGATCGTCGTAATGCGAACGTATCTTCGACCTTTTCACCTTATCGCTCCTCAGTATTAACTAGTTCTATTGAGACTTAACGATTAGATCAATTTATAATGTGCTTAGCTACGTTCAGGTATTAGTAGCTGAGATGCATTACACGTTCAATCGAATCGAAGTTTGGTGCACGAAGGCCTAGTTAGGCAAGAATCCTAGGGTTGTGTCCCAATTTCTCATTTTATGATTTTATTCACGATACACTGCGCAACCACGAGCCTGGGGATATTTGCTCTGTAGGATTATGAAGATTTAACTTTGTTCGTTTCACGTCCCTTGTCTCAAATTCTTCTTTAAATCTTACCGCCCTTTGTATACCGATCTTGAAGGAGTGACGTGTGTGTCTTTTATGACTAACAATATTGTCCCCTGCAGAGAAACAGTAACGGGCCGTTGTACGTTTGTACCGCGAGCCGGTATCTACGGATCATTTAAAAATTCTTGTTGGTTTAAGATTGTTTTATTCTTTTTTCTTCTTTTGTCAATACTGTTAAGCGATTTATCAAATAATTTCTGGAAAGTATAGAGAATCTGGTACATCGTAGAAATTTATATTTACATCGTGCGATACACCGAGATTCTTCTTGATAATGACGTATTTCTTGTCTTGCGTGAGGTCCATTGTTTTTGTTTGTTTCCTCTTTTTTTTTTTTTGTTATCTTCGAGTAATAAGATGATTAATAACTCTTGCGAGTCATTGTGCGGATATTCTATATCGTACTGCAGAATCGATAACACACTCTCCGTCTTGTTGATGATTTTGTAATAGTATACAGATATTTTTCTCATGAATATATCAATATTAATCCCATTGAATGTGTTCATTGGCATCACTTGCTGTGAAGTTGGAGGCTTTTATTGTACGGAACAGGGCTGTTTATATTATTGGGGAGGGGGGTTGAAAGGCTGTTACTTACAAGTATTGTGTGCCTGTTTATGTCCGGAAATGAATTTATATGAAAGAATTCGATGTTACAGATTTTTAGCGACTGCGCGAATTTCTTCTACGTAATATATAAATGATGTGTTCCCGTACGTGTATTCGGTCTTGTCTCGCAAAGCGTCTTTCTTTCTTTTTCTTTTTTTTTTAAATTCATTTTTAGACAATACTATCAGCTATCGTTTTTCATTTTTTCCTTTTTAAGTCTCTTCTCGTCTTTAAGCTCTCGTGACAATCGTACGTTAATCCATTCTATTCGCGACGCTATTACTCTGAGCGAATAGTCAAATTTATTCTATACGTGCGTCTTATGCTGTAAGCTTTCGAGAACAGACATTTTTGGAAGATCTCGAATACTCGTAAGGCATAAATAGAGGGGAAATGAACAGACTAAATCGAATGTAAGACTTGTTATGTCCTTTATGTCAAAGGGCACAATGTCGATCTTACTTGGCAAATTGGGACACAGCCTTAAACACTTTCATTAGAGGGACCGTATTAATTTAATGTTGTGGACCTTTGGATGGACTGTATTGTGTGTATATTTACCTGCTCTGTCTGAGGCTGCATTCTCCAATACTAAATACTAATACAGTTGTCTCTAAGAATATTCAATCATTTTTCTTTTCTGTACACGATCCTATCTGTTTTCCTATCGTACGAAAAGGTATTTTGACAAGTTTACCATGGCAATGAAAATTTGTCCGAACAATAAAGAATAATGTATTAATTAGAGGTAAGTTAAAAAACCATATGTTTATTCAATTACACGTTTATTTGCATATATCGTTGTTCAAGTTTTAATGGTATTTTTCATAACTTAAATCCTGAATGTATTGCCACAACTCCGAATGTTAAATTCTTATATGTCACTTGCCTGAAACCGGCGCGCTCAATCATATCCTAAAAAAAAGAACGAAATATACATTTGAACTTCTCGCGAATAAATTCAACGATAAACGTAATCACAAGAAAGCGAAGTATTGTTAAATCAATTTTTTTTTAAAAGGTTATCACCCCTGATATTTTTGTAGCATATTTATCTAATTGTGTATAAAAATTAATATTTTGTAAAGTTATATTTTACTTTGTCAACAGTACATAAAGATATAACGTTTCGTGCGGAGATTACCTTAAAATCTTCTTGCTTTGGAAATCGCCTTATACTTTCTACCAAATACTGATAAGGCTGCCACTGTCCGGCAATTAACATTCCCATAACTGGTATCATTTGAAAGGAATACTTGTCGTAGACCCTGCAACGAAAAGTTTTATTCAGAACATATGTCTAAATTAAAATTCTACGATCGTCAAGAATCACCATTGCATTAAGTCATTGTTTAAATGACTAAATTCCAAACACAAGAAACGACCACCTGGTTGCAGCACCCTATAAGCTTCTGATAAAACCTGTAATAACAATATTCCATGACACTCGTTATAGCTCTTTTGCTGATTTTGTGAAGCAAACAATGTATTACGAATAACAATACTGTTACCTTATCGATGTGAGTGACATTCCTTATTCCAAATGCTATCGTATAAGCAGAAAAGGAATTCTCTTCGCATGGCAGGTTCTCCGCATCACCATGCTTCCAAACAATATCGTAGCCATTTTCCAATGTCCATCCCTGTTGCTCAGCGCGCACCTTGCCAACGTCTAACATGTTCCGATTGATATCGCAGACAGTCACATGGCTCTGCACACCTTTGGGATTCTTTGAATTCTTCAAATAATTCAAATACCTAAAGGTTATGTCTCCTGTCCCACCAGCAGTATCCAGTAAACGCGAACCATGCGTAGGAGCAAGCTCTTGTATGAAAATATCTTTCCATATTCTGTGTATACCCAAGCTCATAGCATCGTTCATGATATCGTAGGAATTTGCGACATTTTCAAATACCGTATGCACTGTAAAAGGTTACATGTTATGTTACAAATTACTTAAAATTTTTTAAATAAATAGTCTACATTACCGAATGTATAACCAGAAAGTTACCTTTCTGTGCCTTCTCATCCTCTTTGACAGTTTCAAAGCCAAAATGTGTCGTTTTACCGTCATTGTTTGTTTCCGATTTATTCGTTTTCACATTATTATATTTCTGAAATGTAGTATTCAAATATCTACATGCAATTTCATCTGGCCTTATGAATTTTCTAGAGAGGCATTTGTAAAGTGCCATTCTTGACTTAGATTTCTCACTATACTTACTGCTAGTGGACAACATCTTTATTATCTTGGGCGTTTGCACGCCTGGCACTTCTAGTGGAAAATTTAAACCCTTTATAGTTCGAATATGCTATGCAATTACTTGAAACTTGTCTAAAATCGGGACAGGACTGTAAAACAGTTCTGTTTACGCATTTATATTATTAATTTAAGTTTGTTAAAATTATATTATAGTAACTTTTGAATATTACATATTGCAGAAATTTTTGCTGTTTTCTTTTCTCTTCGATCCAGCTTTGCTATCTGGATTATAGTTATTAATACACTTTTATGTGTACTCAAAGAAATGATGTAATATTATCTATACTTGCCTGATTCTTCGGAAAGGATCAACAAACATATTTGCTTGCGAATATTCTAGATAATATGCAATTTTTATCCGAAGGTAAGAAAAGCCTGAACATATTTTATGTGGTTTCCAATGGTCTGACCAAACATAAACGACCAAAACATACTGGTTACTTAGTGAATTTTGTATTGCCAAAGAATTACTCGAATTTTGTCGAAAAAAAAACAACATAGTCGTTTACTGTTTGGTAATTTTTTGGCAAAGAAATTAAAATTTTACCAATAGGGTGTACATACTTTGAGAAACTTCGAAAGTATTCTTATTTAAATTGTATTATTTTCGTTGATTCCTGGTTCATTGTTATTTACAAACATTGATAATTTATAAACATCCAAAATGTATAAATGATAAAACAACGAAAAGTGACCAATCCAAATCTGAAACAGTCAATTACAACGAATCCGCTAAAGAATAAGCTAAAGAATAAGTTAAAGAAATGTTAACGCCTGATCTCATGCTGCACGCTAAAATATAAATACGATGACCTAACAGACTGATCAGAACTCAAAGTGCAAAGAGATTACTCGTTTTATAATTATTGGTTTCATCAGGTATTGTTGAATTCAGTTAAATCATGTATAAGAATTGTACAATACACAACTGCATATTCTTTTCAGAAAAGAAGTAAAAGAAACGAAAAAACATGAAAAAGATCAGCACAATACTATAACGAAACTATGGAGTTTGCAAAAGGAGTATGAAAAATATATTTTCACGTGCAAAAAGTAGGAGCACGGTAACGCCAAATATGTAACATTCGATTTTTGCAAATACAATGCATAAGAAATCATCGATCAATATATCCAAGTATTCCACTTGAATTATTGTTGTACTTTAAAAAAGTTACGTAGATTGTATTGTTCAAATTTAATTATATAATACATCCATATATATATTAACAAACAATATTTAACGAAGATATGGCTGAATTATTGTATAACTGTATTGAAAGATATACACCCGATTCCCAAGTGCATCTCTTCAGTTACAAAGAAAAAATGGGCAATTAACGTGTTTACAATCGAAATCAATATCACTTTGTAATTCATTATACGCACGAATAAAAAAGTCACGCAGCATCGTATCAGCGACGAAGAAATAATAAGTTAACGTGCCACAAAGTATTTTGATTATTTTAGCTCAGGGAAAAAATAACAAAATATCAGAGATTTACGTGACCCCGTTAATCTTGGATCACACAGTCGGCCGGTATAAAAGGTGGAATTTCATCGAGAAAAAGCACACTCAGCATTACCGAGAATACAGTACTGCATCAGTACCTTCTTTCGTAAAGTCAAGAGTTAAATCGTTTAACGAATAAAAAAGATGGATCCTTGGGGAAACAAAGTTGCTCTCGTAACCGGCGCCAATTCCGGAATTGGTTTAGCCATTACCGAGGAGCTTGTAAGGAAGGGAATGAAAGTCGTCGGACTGTCTTCTTCTGTCAACAAAGTTAAAGTGAGTATAAAGACATTGAAAACATTATTATACAATCTCATATAATTGTATGCTTATTCCGTTCTTCGTTATCCTTACTTAGATACTTGCCGAACAACTGAAAACAATGCCTGGAAAACTTCATCCTCTTCAATGTGATCTTGAAAACGAAAAGGAAATCTGTCAAGCTATGGAATGGGTTCAGAAGAATCTGGGAACTGTTGATGTCCTTGTCAACAATGCTGCCATTGACATGCGTACCATGTTCATGGATGGATCTATGGAAGAATGGCACAAAACTTTCAATATAAACGTCATTGGTCTTACTCAACTTACCAAGGAAGTTCTCATGCTCATGAAGAACAAGGGTACGATTTGATTGTTGTACATGACTTTTATTCAATTAATACTTAACTTTGTTTTTTTCTTGAACAATATTTCATACTACTAATTTTCATCGTTTTAGGTATGGATTGTGGACATATTATCAATGTCAATGATATCTGTGGGCTCAAACTTCCAACTGGCAGCGACTGCCTTCACTCCGCTCCTTACACCTCCAGTAAATTCGCTCTGCGTGCTATTACCAACAGTTTGCGCACTGAACTTGCTCAAGTTCACTCCAAGATCAAGGTTTCGGTAAGTCAATTTTTTCAATTGATATAATTAAGAAAAGTAATTTTTAACTGTAAAGTATGTTGCTTTTTTCTTTCTTTCTTTATATTTATTTCACCTTCTTTATTGTCTTAGAGCATCTATCCTGGACTCGTTGAGACCGAGATGACCATGAAGACCCTCAAGGAACATCCTCGTATCTCCTTGAGACCCAAGGATGTAGCTGATGCTATTTGTTGTATGATCGACACTCCAGAAACCGTTGTGATCCAGGATTTGGTTATTACTCCCATCCATCAGCTTTTCTAAGTAGAAATACCTCGATATTTCTCTTCTATTCTTGTTATTTGTCACAACGCTATGTAGTCGAAACGAATGATAATGTAAAACGCTATGAAGTTTTGAATAAAAGTTTTCTTGATTGAAAAATTATCATAGATTTATTTGACGCATAATTTTCGTTTTTTTTATATTATTATTCATGAATTCCATGTATTCCATGTATTCCATGTATTGGAAATATCTAATAACATATTATTCGCGACAAAAATACCTAAGACGATAATATTTTGCAATTGCAAAAGAAAAAAACACGTTATTCTCTATATTGCTACATGGGAAAGAAAAAATGAATGATAGCTTAATTTTCTAGTCTTGTGACTGACTTCATTATTACTATTTACCATCTAACTATACGAATATAAAAAGACGTGATTTCATATGAAAAATATTTGATACAACTTTTTTTTTACATTTCTATTATATTTTTATAATTGATCTTTAATTACATACAGAGTCATGGAGGTAATGGAATTAGCTGAAATGAAAAAGGTCTTCATGCCATCAGAGACGCGTTATCTGTATCCTCATGCAGAAGCGGTGAAGGTATACTTTTTTTATGAAATAAATATTATATATTGATTCAGTATAACTCGTGAGTTACTGTAGCTAAGAGTATTATGGACATACGATAAATTACCAAACAAAACGAAAGACGATGAAGAAGTCGAAGAACTTTACAGTCAGCTTGAAAAATACGTAGAAGAAAATGACTTTTTGACTTCTCTTAGGATGATAAAAAGGGGATTGAAACTGAATCCACGTTATCATCATTTTTATGAGATGAGAGGCGACATATACTACCGTCAGAGTAAGAATCCTCTGTCTTTTCAGTGTGAAAAAATAAAAAATATTAAACTTTCGTACATAAGCATCTTCGCTTGCAGATTTTTGGACAAAAGCCATAAGCAATTACGAAAGTGCCCGGGCGACTGTTAAATTTGACAGGAAAGTTCCGGAGAATCTGATGAATGGTTTTCACAATAAAAAATTAAGCAAAGCTTATTTCAAAAGAGGAAACTTCTACGTGGAAAGTGGCAGGTACTCGGAAGCTCTTTATGATTTTGAGGAAGTCTTAATTTTGAAGACTCGAGGTGCGCCGGTATTTAATGTTCAGGTAAATTGATACAGGTTATTATTAAATTTATATAAAAGAAGTCGATCGATCCAGTATATCATTGATTTAGGATAAATTATTGATGTGCTTGAGAGCTCTAGATCGATACGAAGCATATAGATTCCATTGGACTAAGTTTATGAAGAACGTAGATACATCTAGAGCTTCCGTTCTTTTAACACACCATGCTGAGTATAAAATCTTTTTAAGAGAAATGTCAGCGGCACGTCATATACTTTCTGCTGCTTTGGACTTGGATCCAACAAATAAGCAGGCACAGGATCATTTACAGGTTATGATTTAAAAAGGCGAATTGATAACCGCATTACATTTTGATTCATATTATTTTTATGAAATACTTCTTCAAATACAGGTTGTATTCAGCACCGGTCACACTATGGTAACTTATGCAATAATATGGTGCATTTATGGCTGCTACGATAAAGCCTTAATGACAGTAGAAAAGGGACGGGATTGCGATCCTTACAATCCTGGCTATACTTTGTTAAAGGCTATTATATTACGACTATCCGGTCGCTTAATAGAAACTGCAAAATGGCTGGAAAGTGTTGATAAAGGATTTTATAAGCTTCTTGAACCAACGAGCGATAAGAAAGGATCCATAATGGGAACTATGACGACAGAGCAGGTTAGGTCGCAATTGATAAAGCAATGGTATCTCACGAGGTAATTATTATTAGGAACAAAAAAAAAATAATAATATCAATTATCGCCAATCTTTTATCTTTCAATTGTCGCAGATACGACATAGCTGTGGTACTTATGATGAACGACAAGTACCAAGAAGCCATCGATCTTCTTCACGGAAGTAAACTGAAAACACAATTTCCGGAAACTTATTTACTTCTTGGCGATTGCATGCTCAAGGTAGGAAGACCTGAATCAGCCTTACGCATGTATCTAGAGTGCCGCACTAGGACTAGGGAATCCTGGACGAAGGCAGCAGAGCACAAGAAGATCAACTCGCTGGCCAAGCGAATATCTGGTCTCATGAATCATGAAGCCGGGCATTATGTCGATGCTAAGCGATACAAGGAAGGAATAAATATTTCTCAAACTGTTGTTCAATTGCTGGACGAGGACGTTAACGATTTTACAAAATGTGGGACCCTTCGAGGCGAAGCTTATATAAATATGTCACGTGCTTATTATCAACGCGATATCACTCGAGTAAATGTACTCGATTATAGCCGTAGGACAGCTGCCGATGGTTTATGTTTTGCTAGGGGTAACGATCAGGGTGCGCTTTATGGAGCACTTTTTGGTGACAAGCCACTTCAAAGTGTTTTAGACAAATATGCAACGAAACGGCAGCTTCCTTTTTCGGTGAAAATGCTCATGCAATATTCTTAAATTTATATACGTAATAGAACACTGATTCACTCTGGTCATCGTAAGGACGAATGATCAATATTAATGTATCGTCCTTAATTTTATTTTATTCTTTATCCAATACCTGTTAAATGATCCCGTTTATATTCCTTAACTACTTCTAGAATTATTTTCTTGTAATAGTCAATATATAACAACACATGAGTCAAATCCGCCGTTTGCTGTATAACTTGAATTTTTGATTATTTTTATACTCTTTAGTCCTCTATAAGAATAATTATTAGTATTGATTTCAAGGGTGAACTGATCAGGTTACCAAGTTTCACCTACTGCTCGGAGAACAATATCCTGTACCTATAATATATGTGAAGTAAGCAAAAGGTATGGAATACGTAGGTATAGGATAGTACTTATATTATGAAAATATATTTATTTATATTTACCGAAACGTACGGTGGTGTGGACAAAGCATAAATAACAGCTGCAGCAACATCCTCAGGTTTTAAACTTGGCATTGCCTTTAAGGCTTCCTTGGAAAATGTAGAAAACGTTGACATGAAATCCGTCGCTACCAATCCTGGACTTATTGTCTACGTAATGGAAAATGTATACAGATAAAGATAGTCCATTTAAATTCTTTTTTTGTCTTTGTTTAAAATTTTATACCATAACGCGAATTTGCGTGCCGGTAAGTTCATGACGTAGAGTTTGTGCCAACGCAGCTACTGCTCTTTTACTGGCGGGATAGACGCTGAAACCAGGAACAGGAGGTACCCTTTCACCAGCTATACTGTTCACATGAATAATGACAGCGTCATTTTTCGATTCACGCATCATTCGCACTGCCTCGCGGGTGCACAAGCAGAGTCCGAAAACGTTAACGTCAAAGACAGCACGCCAATCGTCCAAAGTACCTTCTGGAAATGAATATTAAAGATGAAAGGATATATATCTTAATAATTAATTGTATTAGCGTAACGTCAAATTAGTTGATTACCAGTAAGTGACGTTTCTTTGGCAATCCCAGCATTGTTGATTAAAATTGAAATAGGCTTCAAGTGATCTCTTATCCAAGAAAAAGCAGCAATGACACTTTCCTCTTTGGAGACATCGCATTCTACTGCATGTAACTTTCCTGGAGAATCCTCAAGGCTTTCTGCAAGTTCCTGAACTTTCTCTACTCTCCTTGCCAGACCTACTACTTGCATTCCTGATTGACATAAATGCTTCGATTAGTCTACTATACTGTCTTTGGCGATCGAAGATAAATTTTTATGAAAATATCAGCAAGTTTCATGAGCATTAGTTTAATTTTTATTGGGTATATTATTGTGATTTAGTTATATTCGTACCATTGCGTACTAATTCTCGAGCTATGAATGCACCAATTCCAACACTTGCTCCTGTCACTACTGCCACTTTGCCAGCCCAACGCTCCATCTTCGTAGACTTACCTTGGCGAAATGACTGTTCTACCAAGAGTCTACGGTAATTGGATCGCACTTTTAAGTATTGAAATCGATTCTTTGCAAAATAATAACTTTAAAAAATATCACCTGACTTCTCTTCCAATAAGTAAGACGATATTTCTGCGGCGGATCGTTATATGATATTCGCACGAGCTTATGAAATATTACTCGTTACGAAGGATCGAAAGACTTGATTTCTAGTGTCAACTTTTATTATTATTGTTTTAAATACTTTTGAGGATACTGGAAGTTTGATAAACAAGATGGTAAGTCAATAACGAATTACCAGCAACTAGGGCTTTTATTAGATCACGTACTAACATTGAGTAGATAATTGCACGGACATAATGTATGCGAAAATTCAATCAATCAATTCGATCAATTAAACTTAAACGGTCCTGCTGTTCAGTCCACGTTAAGTAACTATAAATATTTAATTGGACTACTTAAAAGTTGA
This sequence comes from Hartigia nigra, assembly GCA_031001745.1. NCBI lineage: Eukaryota > Metazoa > Arthropoda > Insecta > Hymenoptera > Cephidae > Hartigia > Hartigia nigra. The sequence goes on from JARPRG010000374.1 coordinate 2,418,226, forward strand.
GAAATATGTGTAGGGAGTATCAGGATTATTTGAATTAATACATATTTCACGTCAAGGTATTCGTTTTTTCAAGTTTTAAATTCCAGCGCCTGACTATGTCTCGATTTTCTCTTGCGATATTGCGCGATCAATCGATTACCTACGCGGGGAGGCACATAACCTCACAAATCAGACATAATAATAACAATAACAATAAAAGCGACGCGGCGAATTTTTGTTATCAAATAGTACGTATTCCGGGACTCGGATTATTTGGACTTTGGTTTGGAATGTTGATACATCAATCGCAGTCGTAAACTATTGTTTTAAAATATGGGAGACATCCGGGCTGGTCTCGAAGAACTTAAATTGGACATCGCGCTTTTCGCCAATGTTAAATACTACGTCAGTGGTGAAGGAGATCCCAAGGTAGGACATTTTCTCATTTCCCGCGTTTTTCTTCAGCAACAATGTCATTCCTGAGATCCTTAATGATTCTTTAGAGTTTTACATAGAATAAGTAGTCTGAGTTTCTTATTTTTAAGAGCGCTTCTTCTTGTTGGATAGAAAAAATATTAACAGTTTACTTTCGTGGTTATCCGTATAGTGGACTTAGCCATTTTCCATAGAGAAAGGCTTCAAAATTGCAGACGCTTATTAATAGTTATTTTATATATTATTTTGCATTGTACTTTATTAAGAAGATTATTTTAAGTATTTGTGTAATGTTACGGGAGATCTTTTCTTGCAGATCCTAGGATTATTACAGGAGGGTGGTGCAGAGAGATCTAATTATTTTTCCGATTTTGTGACTCATTTGATTGCCGGACATGAAGCACTGGAAAATGATATTTCAGCAGCGAAGGATCTGTATGAAATACCAGCTGTTACGCAGAACTGGATCTTATATTCTGTTAAATGCAGAAAACTTCTTCCGTATCCTTAATTATAATTCTTATTATTAATATACCATATTGATCATCTTTCCTTTTTAGCATTCTATAATAAATTTAGTTCTTAAAGTTGTTTTACAATAGTGTATGGATGTTTGTATGAGATTCCTTGACTGTTCAATTCATTCAGAACACAGTACTTCTCGCCAGAGGAAAACCAATTATTTACAAACGTACGTGCATGTATATCCCAAGTAAGTCGTGCTGATAGCAAAGCGCTATGGGCAATGATTAACATGCAAGGAGGCAAGTGCCAGCTGCGATTGGACCGCTATTGCACACATTTGATAACTGGTAAAGCTAATGGTGCAAAATATGAAGCTGCCACCAGACATCATATACAGATAGTAACACCTGACTGGGTGTCAGAGTGCTGTAGAAAAGGTACACTGATTAGTGACGTTGAGTACCATCCTCGACTGTTAGTGTATCCATCACCAAATAGTTCCACTGCATTGATCACTGGATTTATGGATGAAGATGGTGATAATAATGCTGCTCAGGAAGAACAGGAGAGGACCAAAGCAATGCTAGAGCAACTTAAACAGAGAATGCCATGGAATCAACCAATTTCGACAGCTACAACTATTACAACACAGAATCATAATGTTAATACTCTTTCCACCAATGTTCATCCAACGTCTACTCCACACAATATTTCTAATGTACAGCAACAACAATTCCCACGATCAGTTGCACCTACGAGTTTGCCTGGTCATGCTTCAGCCACCGTACCATCTTCTCCAGGACAGAACATGATGAATCAGGGTACCTGGCATCACCAGGCTTCGCAAGCAAATAATATTCCACAAATGAAGCAAGCAATACAATCGCAATTACAGCAGAAGGAATTAACAACCCAGCAAATGAATTTGCAGCAACAACAACTTTTGATGCATCAACAACAGCAACAATTATTAAATCAGCAACAGACCCAGCAAGTTTCACCACAGCAGCAACCGGTCAATCAGCAACAATCAGTAAATCAACAGCAACAACCCGTTGGGCAACAAGCTTTAATATCACAACAACAGCAGCAACCGCAACAAATAACCCCGCAAATACAGCAGCATCAAATGGCAAATCAACAACAATTACTGACACCCCAACAAAAGCAACAGCAGCTTAATCAACATCAAATAATGACGCAGCAACAACAACAGCAGCAACAACAACAACAACAACTTCCTCCTCAACAGCAAATGGGTCCACAACAGCCACATATGGGACCACAACAGCAGCAACAACAACAGCTGCCTCCACAACAGCAACTACAATTAACGCCACAACAGCAGTTAGTTCTTCAGCAGCAGCAGCAACAACTTGGTCCACAGCATCAGTTGGGACAACAACAGCAACCAACGCCACCACAACAACAATCGCAGCAGCAACAACTCACGCCAGAACAACGACAGCAGCTACTTCTTCTTCAGCAACAGCAGCAGCAGCAAAAGATTCAACAAATTTCTCAACAACTTCAGCAGTCTGTACCACAAGGCTCTCAACAATTTGTTATTCGGGATGGTCAACTTCAACAGCAGTCTACAAATCAACAGTTACTCGCACAAAATCAACAAGGGTTTATCGTTCAACGAGATTCACAGTGGCAACAACAACAGTATCATCTACAACTACAGCGACAACAGCAGCAGCAGCAACAACAACAAATTGGCCAACCAAGACCTGGTGGCCAGTGGGCCCAGCAACCTCCACAACCGCCTAGACAGTTGATTCAACTAGATGCGCAGACCCATCAACAATTGCAACAAATGGATCCACAGCAACGAGCGCAATTTATCCAAAAGATACAAAAGCAAAGAAATCTAATGCTGCAACGTCAAATGCAAAATCGTCAAGCTCAACAAGGACCCCATATCGCTGTGATTAGAAGTCCTGGAAAACCCGGTCAACCAGGTGGACTCCAATGGGTTCAGCAACCAAGGCCCCAAATGATGGGTCCTCAGGTAGCTCCAACTCCTGGACAAAAACCCATGCATCCTAGCGTACAGCCACCAGCCCTCACTCCTATAAATTCTTCCAATCAAGTAATCGTCCAAACGGGTCAGGCAGTACCAGGACCACAAACTTCCCAGCCTGGGCAGGCCTTCCAGCAAGGGCAACCTTTGACGCAACAACAGCTTGCTCAGTTGCATATGCAAAAGCAACAGCAAATGGCAAGATTGCAGCAATTACAGCATTTGCAGCAACAGCAACAACAACAACAACAACAGCAGCAGCAGCAGCAGCAACAACAGCAACAGCAACAACAACAGCAGGGTGCACCACCAGAACCCCCCTTAACACCATTATCCGGTAATTCCCAAATTCCTCCAGATCAGCAACTGGTTGTAAATGCAAAGACCAAGACGGCACTTGCAAATATGTTAACCAATCGCCTGCAAGGCGGCGCAGCTGAAGGTAGTGCAGCTGGACAATTGAGACTGATGACAGCTCAACATAGACCACCACCACCGCCATCACAGGATCCGCAACTCCTTGCAGCATATCAACGACGAACCTTAAGTAACATAACAAATGGCGCACCTCCAGGAGCTCCAATAAAGATGCAATATGCACCAACAATGCCGCAGCCCAGGGCTCAATTTTATGGTCACAACCCTAACTTGAAATGTACGTCTTTCCAAAAAAAACTCGATCTCGCATCAAGTCTGAGGACAGATTGATTGTCACGCGCTGAACTATTATAATTTCTTCGTGTTACAGTGCCACCGGATCTTTTTTTATTGGGCTGCATTTTTGTAATTGTCGAGTATGACGTACAGGAAGCCGAAGAGGTCGTCGTCTGGAAGCAAGTCATCGAAAGACACGGAGGCGAAGTAGAACCACAGTATTGCGCAAGGGTGACGCATGTTCTGGCAATAACGCAAAAACATCCCATAGTAGTGCAGGCATTGCGCGAGGGTAAACGTTGTGTGAGTGCCCATTGGCTTTCTGATGTTGTGGGTAAACAACAAGTCGTACCACCTTGGCATGCACTTCATTTTCCAACGCCTTTTGGTTCGAACGAATTACCTTGCTCGAAACAAATCATATCACTGTCCGGCTTTGACGGGGAGGAAAGGTTAAAGGTCAAATACATGCTCGAAGCTCTGGGAGCTAAACTTACAAATTACTTTTCTCGACACAATACACTACTCGTGTGTAGACGGTAAGTCTTGGGAATTTAGAAAGAACTTGACGGGCAAACATTGGCAATGGTAGACTTCATTTCTTTGGTGATTTTTAGGCCGGATGGACAGAAGTATAAAAAGGCAAGAGAGTGGCAAACGGGTGTCGTTAATGCACAATGGCTGACGGATTTACTTTGCGGGCAAATGACGGCATTGCATCAAGCAGAGGCACCAAAGTATCAACAGTTCAGTCTGGGAAATCCTTTCAGACTTGATTATTCTCTGGTGCCTCATCTTATGGGTATTTATATAAACTATATTATACAGTATATTGAAAATTGTGAGTAGGGAATATAGTTAAAAATCTATTGAATCTCACAGCTGCTTGGAAGATGCCAATAAACATAACGCAAGAGTCGTATGACAAAGTTAAACAAGTGGGTCAAGGACCGAATGCAATGAGAAAATATAAAAAGCCCAGATTGGATGCACCATTGTTGAACAAGGATCCGCATCTTTTGGGATTGGAGGAACCTATAGTCGTTAGCAATCCAGATCCTCCTCCGCCAGATAAACAGCCTAGAATACTTTTCTCTGGGATCAATCCTAGAAAGCACGCCAAGGTAATACAATTTTTTCTTATTTACAAGTAACTGACAATTACTTGTACAGTCGTTTACGGAATGGTTGACTGTATTTAGAGAATCAGAGAACTCGGAGGTGCTTTGGCTGCCAGTTGGCGTGACGCTACACATCTCGTTATGTCTGCACCAGTTCGAACAGTCAAACTGTTATGCTGCCTGTCACGCTGTAAATATATTGTGACGCTTCAATGGCTGCTCGATTGTTCCACCAGGAACACATTCCTTGACGAGGCGTCGTATACGCTAGGCGATCCAGAATTCGAAAAGAATTTCAATTGCAATATTGAAAAGGCACTGGCGAGTTCTAATCGTGGAACAGTACTTAAGGTACACGGATCATTATGAATGTTACAAAGCTGCCATGATAACGGAGGAATAGGAATTTAATGAAATTAATTTTCAAAAACAGGGTAGAACGTTTTACGTTACACCAAGCGTTATTCCATCTCCTTCTGCCATTGCTGATATAATCGAAAGTGCAGGTGGGGTAATGGAAAAGACACGGAGATCATTGACACAAATTCAAGAAATGAACAGCACCAAACTGAACTACGTCATTGTTACACACGAAAAGGATCTGCACCTCCTCGCTGATGTTTTGCGTGCTAAAATAAGTAAGTTCTGGTTGATTATTATTTTGCACAGTTGATTTACTTCGATTTTCTATTATTTCCTAGGTGTCTTCAGTGCTGAAATTGTACTTGGCGCCGTGGCGCGACAATGTTTTCAACCTGACATGAGTCAAATATGATTGCGTTAAACGCAATGAATTTTACTCGATTACAAGCATCTAACGAACTTACGGTAACTTCGGTGAGTTATTTTACGGATTGGAACATTTTTATCTACCTTTCTTCAACGGGACAATAAAGAATATAATTTTATGGTACTGCGTCACTTTTTATCGTCTCTCTCACTCGATCCGGTATCCTTTACTCAACTGCGTACACCAATGCGATTGGATTAGTCGATTGGAATTGCATCTTGCGCTTTTAATTCTTATGTTCGATTTATCTTTTGCACGCGCCACTATCTACATTACTCGTTGATCATTTGGCGAGTGCCATTACTCAGGTAGTAACACGTCGTTCGTGTCTATGTTGCAATAGAAATTTTGTTTGGAGAAAAAGAGTACAGTGATCGTTTTAAAGAAATCGATAATTAGGTGGTTAGATGGTAAAAATATCTTTATTATCGTCTAATTGAAAGTCAATCGAATTCGTATCAGCTCTTATTCTTTATGTTCAGAGTAGTTCACAATATTCAATACGCATTGGTCAAATTATGCTTGTCTCTATTAAATAGCAGCTTTGAATTAAATAATGTCGAAATACAATTTAGATATCAGAACTTGTGTTAAATATATATATATA
>JARPRG010000374.1:2439694-2451119 GCA_031001745.1 Hartigia nigra
ACTTATAACTAAACGGATTCAGAGCCGACGAACCTCTTAGCTCAATGTATTACGGAGCCGGACTGGCGACGATGTCTAAGGAAAAAGACCTGGACCTCGTAAGCACTCGTCCACGACTGAACTCGACTTTGTTGAACTGAACTCGGCTCTACACAGCGTAGGAGTAGGTCATTAGAACGAGGCGTATGCCCGCATTCGTGATGGGACAGCATATACCGATACCCACTTTAGTATTTTCTCTAGTAAAGACGTTCACTAGGAAACTATCGAAACGCACTAATTCGTCGCTGTATAATTCCTATAGGCGAAACATAAGATACCGAAAAACCTAGGTATTATTTTATTGCAGTATACCTTTTGAAATCTTTGATTATAATTATTGAGACTCATCCTAGTGATTTCTCAAGTTACACCTGAATAACTATGAAAAAGAAATTTAGTCATCTTTTAACACAACGATAGGACTTGTATTGAATTTGCCTAGTTCGACGTAGTGATTGACTAATCATTATTTTTTGTATTATCACTGTTTAGACTAAGTCGTTTACTTTTTTTAATATATAATAATTAACGTTGTCGATGATAACTTTTAGTTTTGTCATTCAAAGTATCATTGCATTTAAATAACCGGAGAAGAACTATAGTAAGTGAAATTCAAACAAGGCATTGTTCTGTATAATATCCTTATCTATCCCTTAGAATCGACACGAGTGAAATTCAGGAACCTGAAACAATCTACAGGGTGGTGCAGAAGTATATTTGTAATAGCACTTACTTAAAAAATATCAAGAATCGTTGCTTTCCCGTAGGAAGAGTGAAATTTAAGATGATATTAATGTCCTCTCGTTAAACAGAAAAGATCTGGTGGTAAGAAAACCGCAAAAGACACTGTCAGGTCTTTATTCTTGATAAAATAAGATCTCTTGAAATTTCTAATTCAGAATATTGACATGGTTCGATGATCACACGCACTAAGCACTTATTGTACTGGCACCCCGAAGACTTCAACGCTCCGAATGATACTCGTTCATGCAAGATGGAGTGAATCAACCAGTGGTGATTCGAGGCGTTGGCGTCTACAAAAAATTGACTTTTATATTCTTATATATAAGGCATGACCACAAAAAGGTGGAAGCTTTCAATACTATAGTTAAAATAAATCTATCAAAAAATGAAGGCCAAACTAGTAGAGTGCTAAAAATTGTCATTCTATTCCATGCTACAGTGTGGTCTAGTTCCATATTTATTTAGTCTGTATATTGAATATACTATACAGTATAAAGTCCTACGAACCTGTCGCGACAATATGTGTATACTTATGTATATGGATCTATAAGGTGAGGCTGGTAGCGAAGGTCTACAACCTGGACCATGGACAGGATATTTTAAGACTACCTTTCCTCAGTCTGTGGTTGTAAGTTTATAGAGACTTGGACAGTCTAATCAGTTAACCGGTCTTTCGTTAGGTCCTTCTACATTACAGTATGCGCACGACCATAACTGTATTGTTTCGGTACCTTATACGTGTTGAATAACGGGCACTACGTATATCTAACATGTTCCCACTATTTTTTATACTCCTGAAAACTTAATGGATTTTTTATACAGATCATTCTCACAGTAAAATGAAACGGCAATGGAAAATCATTAGATATCATGATGAACAGCAATATCTTAAAAATAATAACGAAGACTTCTGCGGCTGATAAAGCACACTCGTCCTGAGGTTTCTCAAGATTTTCAGACGACTTTCTCTGTAAACGTAATGACCCTTCGTATCTGTAATTAATATAAAATTGTGGAATAATCCAGTGAAAAAGTTACTTTCTTGTTTCTACCTGGAGCGTGTTAAATTCTCTTTATTCGTCTTGAAGCTCTTTAATGAATTGAAAGAGAAGAGAATAGGTGCGATAGACTTAATTAATATATTGCTTGTTTTATTTATGGCGATTAAAGCGTTTGAAATATTTGAAGTATTTTTTTCAACGAATCGTTACTTTTTCCTGGTAAAACGCCTCTTATTCTCGCTGTCTTTGGTTGCTCCACATCGCTTGGGCCCGTTACTTACTCCTGTCACCTCAATAATTCGACTCATTGTCGGATGAAAGTTTGCAAGGAATTTCAAGCGGTTCATTTTATTGCATTTCTCCGTACGAATGGAAATTATTCACTGTGACTCTTCAGCAGGTAGCTAATGTAGCGAACGAACCGGGTAAAAAAAAGGCATCACGGTGAATCGCATGCGTCTAGCTATATTATTATCATGGGAACGGATGAATCATAAACGTGTCCTACCAGACCACATAACGACAATGAGTCGTGTCCTTCTTGGAAACTGTTCATTTTTAATTACACTTACGAAATTTAAATGACTCGAAAGGTTTACGTACTCAGGAACTTGGGAAGAATGTATATAAAGCTGGAGAACGTGTCAATGCATAGTTAATTCGACTGATTAATTTATCTTACTTATCGCCCATTTCCACCGACGTGGTTTAAACCTGGTTCAATTTTTCGTATATAATTTTGAGATAGAATAACCAGTTTTTAAACTTAGATTAATGTCGGTGAAATCGGCGCTATATGTTTCAATTTATTTTTATTCGCTACGTGTTACGCACATGGATCATATATATATCTGTAGGCATGCATTTCAGTGAACGTGCAAACAAAATGTCCAGCAGAAAATACTGTTTATCAAAATTGGTGGCTTTAACAAGAAGACACGCGCACAGCAATCTATATACTTAGATATTGGATCTTTTGTATACAGACGTAGGCAATAGTCTGAGAAAATTTCATTGAATCATGTAATTCATTATTTTTTAAATAAATTATACAGTATAAATTTACAGGATGGAATATGTGGAAAAATATAATCATTTTTGTCGATACAGCGATTAATTTCAGGTTTTCAATTGCTCACTGGTCGGAGCTGTTATCTACTCCAATTTACTCGAAACATGGCTGATCATTGGTCACGCAGTTTAATGTCAGAGAACTGTCAAACTGTCGCTGTAACCTATAACTGTTAAAGTTTATTAGTTTTACTTTTATAAATAATCAGATCATGTCATCAGCTCATTTATCAGGTGGTAGATTAAATATAGGATTAGTGCAGGAACAAGCGCGAAAACAATTACTGTGCTTGCTTGAGAAATGCGATGGAACAAAGGTTCGTTTTTGTTGTTTTTGGAAATAATGTTTAAGATAACTATATAACCCATGTTTATTTTTATAATATTTAATATTTGATATTCTTAGAGTTGTTAATAAAATGAGAAAAATCTATTAATTAAGAACTGTATGTTATTGTCAAAAATGATTTTCGACAGGCTATTATATGGGATCAATCTTTGGCTAGTCCGATTATTATTCTCATTGCCAAATACAGTTTACTTCAGGAACATGACGTCGTTAAAATGTATCCTTTGTACGGAGGACAATTACCACCAACAAACGTTGCCAATGTTATATTTATTACCAGACCACGCTTAGAACTCATGGATTTGATAGCTGAGAATATACATGGGTATGTCATTTTTGTTCGCTCGCTGGTATATAGAAACATTGTTACATTTTTATTCTGCTCTTTAGAGAAGAGGGTAGCAGAGCACACAAGGAATTCCATTTATTCTTTGTGTCCCGGAAAAGTTTATTGTGCGAGAAAAAGCTGCAGAACCGAGGTGTCTTTGGCAACTTCACATTGATCGAAGAGTTTGCCTGCGATCTGTTTCCATTCGACAGTGATCTTGTTTCGATGGAATTAAGTGGAGCATTTAAGGAATTCTTTTTAGAAAATGATCCTACGTGTCTTTATCAAGTTGCACAAGCTATTCAAAGCTTACAGAGACTTTATGGAAAAATACCAAAAGTCACTGGAAGAGGTCCCGCTGCAAGCAAAGTATGGGATTTATTGAAACGATTGGATCGCGAAGAAGAAGATGTTAAGACAAACAACTCAAAACCACCGCTTATTGAGCATTTGTTGTTACTAGATCGATCAGTTGATTTGCTATCACCCTTAGTCACGCAATTAACGTACGAGGGCCTAATCGATGAAATATTTGGCATTAATAATTGTAAGGACAATTTTGTCTATGTAATTTTTACTCGCTATTACATAATCTATTTTCTATATTTCACGCATCGTAGCCACTGTACAACTACCTGCCGAGAAGTTTCATGACTCTGACGATTCACCCACTGAAATGTCACTCGATAAAAAGGAAGAAATTATTTTAAATTCAGGAGAAGAACTCTTCGCCGAGATCAGGTAAATAATAACTGAATTAACTTTTATTATAAGAAATATCTAAAAGTAATATTACTTTTCAATAAGGGATAAGAATTTCAATGGTGTTGGACCAGTTCTTAGTCGAAAAGCCAAAGTGATATCATCGCAATTCGATGAAAGACACGGTGATAAGAGTATTCAAGAAATTAAACAATTCGTAGCAAGATTACCTCACATGATGGCTACAAAAAAATCCTTAGCCAGACGTAGGTATTCTTAGGATTATTTTTCAATAAAGAATCAAATCATCGAGACATTTATTTTGTCCGCAGACACAACCATAGCCGAAATGGTAAAAGAAGTAACCGATACCAGCCATTTTCTAGAATCATTACAAGTCGAACAAGAATTATTGAATTGCATCGATACGGATAAACCTAATCCATATATCGAAGATCTAATAGCGCAGCAACAACCACTCATAAAGATTTTGCGATTGCTCTGTATGCAATCTCTTACGAGCAGTGGATTGAAATCTAAGTTGGTCGATTATTATAAAAGAGAGATTATTCAAACTTATGGTTATCAACATTTACCGACACTATTGAATTTGGAAAAAGCTGGATTACTTCGTGCTCAACAATCCGTTATACATTATCCTGTGTTGAGGAAAACCTTGCGACTCACTGTCGAGGACGAAAGTGAAATAACGCCAAAGGATATTAGCTACGTTCATTCTATTTATGCTCCATTGAGTGTTCGTTTAGCAGAACAACTTGTTCGTCCTGGTGGTTGGCAAGGACTTCAAGATGTTCTCGGATGTTTACCCGGGCCTGCCGTGAACAGCGTTTCTCACAGTGCAACTACGACTGCTACGAGAAGTACAGGAAATTCTTTTTTTTTAACATTTGATACCGCTGATTTCTCTTATTAGCCAAATGCGCAACTTCTGTATTGTCTTTCAGGAAATTCCATAAGCAGCGAAGATTCAAATTCTGAACCACCCAAATTAGTTTTGGTTTTTTTTATCGGGGGATGTACGTACGCTGAAATTTCGGCTCTTCGATTTCTCTCGCAGCAAGAAGATCGTAAGTTACGATATACTCTTGTAACGATTTTACATTTTCAGAGTATATTATCAATTGAATTAAATGCTCATATCCTTTTTTTACAGTAAACGTTGAGTTCGTGGTGGGTACAACTAAATTGATTAATGGAAATACATTTTTGACTTCTTTGATGGAAAATATGGAGAGCGATCAATAAATGTGGTGTAAAAATTTATATCATTTTTCTGTTCACAATATCAATACCAATATTCATTACGATCCCGAAAAAATAGTTTATCAAACATAACGTACGAAGAAAAATAACGATTTTATAAGTGCTATGAAATTAAAAATGCTATTTATGTTTCCGTCAAATCACTGAATATTCGAAAAGATCAGGCCTTAATCTTGTCGGTATAGAAGAGAATTTTCTTGTGGACTGTCCTGGGCAGGGCTGGGCATGGCTGGCCCAGAATAAAGGCGTTTCAAGTAACAGAAGTGACCGCGTGGCGGCGCCACCTCGCATCAATACACGGCTGCCTCTCGCTCGGTAGCCACGGGTGAAAAGGCGTCAAAAACTTTGCGAATTCTCGTGTGTCCGGTGCCGTCGGGTGCCGTATTGTTGCGTCGTCAGCGGCTTATTCCTCGCGTATCGTGGCGTGCGTGTACGTGCGTGCGTGACACGTACGGGGCGTGTGCTTTATCCGGAGGCCAGGGTGTTCGGAGCAGGGCGTCGTGAAAAATTAGTCTGGCCAAGTAATATGCCTTGAAGATCGGCCGGACTCGGAATCAGGAGCTGAACGTTGTCCGAGGAGAGTATTCGGAGCGGCGCGCATGCTTCCGTGCACACTCTCGCCATTTTGGAGGTGAATATTATTTTTGCCAGCGTCGTCCTGGCCGCGCCAACCCTTTTACATCGTCCACTTCCCTTCGCACCAGGCCCTCCATTGGCATGTCTACAGATAGAGCCAGCGGGACCGTTGAGGACGACTAGCCTATCGCTCTCTTACCCTGTCGCCGTCCTCATCGCCGCCACCGTCGTTGCGGCCCCACTTTCGGAGACCCAACCCTCCTTACGCCCGCATTTCTCGACACGAAACTCTCTCGCAGCCCTGTGCTCTTTCTCTTTTCTTCTTTCCTTTTCTTTCCTCTTCTTGCTCCTTATCTTTCTTCCTCATAGAACTCACTTCCTATCTGTGCTTGTATTATTCTCTCTCTCTGTCTATCCTTTCTCTTTCTTTCTTTCTTGCTTTCTATCTCGACCAATTTCCTTTCCTTGTTTCCCTCCTATCGTCCTTGCTTCCTTACCGCCTACCGTTCTTTTTTCCTTGCGCCTTTTCATTTTCCAAAGGCTGCTGTTGTTTTACTTTGAACATTCTGTCACAACAACAATTTGGAATCTTTATTATTCATTCGGAAATCATTTTTCACTTAGGCTTCAGAGAAATTTCGTCAGTAGGACGATCTTCGATACAGGAGAACATTTCCTCGTCGGTTCCCTTCAAGATATGTGTCACTTTGGTATGAATGACGTGAGCAACGCGTAACTTCAAATAAGTGCATGTCAGTGCTCTTATCATGTAGAAAAAATGTCTTTCTTCCTGAAGATCTTTTAATACTTTAAGTGGACCTTTGGCATTCTATTAATTAAATCATTCGAAGCTTGATGACACACCAGGTGTGTCATTTAATATGTATCCAAAATAGCCCTGGTCTCGAATGACTTAAGGTTTTCGATGTACTATAAATGTTTAAGCATATTTAATTCTCTATAAAGTTGATACAGAGTTTTGAGTAACTATCGTTGCGGATAATTAAATCTTGACATTTTGTAACATTATTGCATGTCAAATATAATAGCAATTTTATGGTTACTTGGAACGGAAGTATTTCATCGATAATCACTAACCCTCACTGAGCATACGATTACTGTTTGTTGTGTGTCATTGTTTAATGCGAGAATGCAGTAATGAAATTTATACATAGGTATTTACTTGAAATACTGTTCCTCCTTAGCAAGACATATATTCATGACATAATAATTGATTAATACGCAAACAGATTATCTTCAAAACTATGTGTTTATTTAAAGCTGGCACATTTCTGTAATGAAAAACTCATAATTGCGAGTCATTAGAGTTAGAATGCTTATCAAGGTATCATACGAATTTGTTTGTTAATCCTTATCTTTAAGGAATAATGTACAATGCGTTTTCAAAATCCTCAGAAAATTACAATGAGTTCTCCCCTAACTGTCTATACTTCATAACTCATTAGCTAGAGTGCAAAATCCTCCAATTGAAATATTTAATTACTCAAAAATGATAAGGACATCCCGTTATTGTACTGTTCCAAAACGACAAAGTAAACGAATGATACATAAAGTTTTTTTTTCGCGCTTTTTATACATACCGATCCATGTGTGGCGTCAAGTAAAACTATGTCCTAATCAAGAGTATTCAGTTAGAGTCCGATAAGAGCATGTAAAAGATTATTAATTAAAATGAATTAGTGTACAGCTCGTGTGCAAGATGATATCTCTTTTGATTTAATACAGATAGAATAATGGCTTGGTGGACGGACTGACAGAGGATTTACCAGGATCGGAGGTGGATCGTCGAGGAGGAAACGGTGGGAACGATAGGAAGGCGCCGAGTGTGGAACAGGCCTCGGCCTTCCATACGTAAACTGCTTTACTATGCCGGCTGTTCCAAGACCAGGTAGTCTTAAGGATCCAGAGATCGCCGAACTGTTCGAGAAGAGTGATCCGGAGAAGATATTCGAGGACCTACGTGAAATTGGCCATGGAAGCTTCGGCGCTGTTTACTACGCGCGATGCCTCGTCACCAAAGAAATCGTTGCCATCAAGAAGATGTCCTACCTGGGGAAACAGACTGTGGAAAAGTGGCAGGACATCCTCAAAGAGATACGATTTCTCAGGCAACTCAATCATCCTAATACTATTGAATATAAGGGATGCTATCTCAGGGACCACACTGCATGGGTAAGTTCATCGGGTAACGGACTTCCGTTTAATGATATACGGAAGCGACAAGAACGATATTATTTCATTGTAATATGCCTTGCACTTGTTTAATGGTTAGAATATATCTTGTGCGTTGTAGCTGGTGATGGAATACTGCCTCGGCTCTGCGTCCGACATTATTGAAGTTCATAAACGGCCATTGAAGGAGGACGAGATAGCCGCCATTTGCGAAGGAGTCCTACGCGGCTTGCATTATCTTCATTCTCTTGGTCGAATCCATAGAGACGTCAAAGCGGGAAACATTTTACTTACAGAAAATGGTACTGTAAAGCTGGCTGATTTTGGATCAGCTAGTATAAAATGTCCAGCCAACAGCTTTGTGGGTACTCCATATTGGATGGCACCTGAAGTTATCCTGGCGATGGACGAAGGACAATACGATGGGAAGGTGGACGTCTGGTCTTTAGGAATTACATGCATCGAATTAGGTATATATACTACCGAATAAGGACATTTTAATACTTCAAAAACATTGTAATATAATATTATGTCATTTCATTGAATGTCAGCTGAACGAAAACCACCCTATTTCAATATGAATGCCATGAGCGCCCTATATCACATTGCCCAGAACGACACACCGACCTTGAATTCACCTGATTGGACGGATGTCTTTCGTCACTTCGTCGAAGTATGCCTTACCAAAAGTCCTACGGAACGACCAACTTCGGGGAAGCTGCTCTCAGTGAGTATTGCTAACTACTTTGGCTCGTCGAGCAAACCGGAGGATAGCTTGTCTTCCAGCAAATACAGCCCTATCAGTATGAGAGCGTCTTATCTCGGAAACCGAAATCTTCCAGCATCAATTCGTGACGAGGACGAGATCGCCCCAGGTTTTAATAGATCTTATCCAGAGGACGAAAGCTGCGGTCCGGGAGTTGGATAATTTGAACTATAGGAAGATGAAGAAGATCTTGATGATCGACGCCTGCGAGACTGAGAGTACTGTAGGTGATGCTGACGGTAAGTTATTTGATAATGCTTGTTACATTATATCGAATTTACTAATAGAGCACGGACATTCAATTGAATTCTGCTCGCGACGCAGACACTCCTGACGAACAAACAGGTGGGGACAGTAGTAAGAGCAATTCCATTACGTCCGAACATTCGATTCACTCGATGGGCGTTTCGGCGAGCTCACAAAGTTCCTCCACGAATAGTTTGCCACTGCCGAATGCGGATCCCAATGATTATTCCACGGGGTCCATCAGAAATCGACACAAGGTCTCTGCCGGTGTCACTGCCAATCTTTTGGAGCATGGTGCGAATAATTTTGCCACGATTAGAACGACGTCAATCGTCACGAAGCAGCAGAAGGAGCACATGCAGGAAGAGATGCATGAGCAGATGAGCGGTTACAAGAGAATGAGGAGGGAGCATCAGGGAGCTTTGGTGAGTATCTCGACCAGGTTCCTAGAGACGCACATCACTGCGGAAGGATGCAGTAGCTACTGTTTTACGTTATGCTGACCACCTTCTGAACAGGTCAAACTCGAGGAACGCTGTAAAATGGAAATGGAATCCCACAAGCAGCTCTTGGACAAAGAGTACGAAACGCTACTGCAGCAGTTCAGCAAAGAACTGGAGAAACTGCAGTTCAGGCACTTGCAGGAGCTTGAACGTAAGCTTAAACAGAATCAAAATGCCGAGAAGAAGCTCCACAAGGAAATTACTAGCAGGCAAGAGGCTGATCGTAAAGCCTTGGAAACTCAGCAGAAGCGGGAATACAAGGTAATATTTTTTATTTACTTGTAACTCTTATTAATATAGAGCGCATGAAGAACCATCACTTTGTATCTCGTATGAAGGCGTATAAGGAAAGGTGGAAGAAGGAATTGTCACAAGACGAGGTAACTCCAAAAAGACAACGTGACGCCACCCTCCAGAGTCAGAAGGACAATCTGAGACAAATGGAGGCTCAGGAAGAGCAGCGACTCGCGCGAGGTCAAAGAGAATATCTCGATTTGGAAATACGAAAGTTCCGCAGAAAAAAATTACTCATCTTTCACAGTCTCGAACAGGAGCTCCTACGTGAGGTCAGTAAAGCTCCCAGTAAATAAATATGATATTTATCTGTTCTCATTAAAAATGAAACCTCATATTCTATCCAGGAACTGAATAAAAGACAGCAACAGCTAGAACAGGCTCACGCCATGCTACTGCGACATCATGAGAAAACGCAGGAGCTTGAGTACAAGCAACAAAGAGCCGTTCATGCTCTTCGGGAGGATCAAGTTCATAGGCAACATACCACCGAATTGTCGAACCAGCAAGACTACATGCAAAGGGCAGAACGAGACTTGCGCAAGAAACATGCACTTGAACTGAAACAGCAGCCTAAGAGTCTCAAGGTAGCTTAAAATTTTTGCTAAAAACAAATAATATCAAGTTTTAATCATCGAAATGGGTATGACGTGGTTTACTTCGTGATTTCAGCAAAAAGAAACGCAGATACGTAAACAATTTCGTGAAACCTGTAAAATTCAAACACGTCAGTACAAGGCACTGAAGGCTCAAATACTTCAGACTACCGCGAAGGACGAGCAAAAAGCCGTGATCAAAAAGATGAAGGAGGAACAAAGGCGAAAGTTAGCTCTTCTCGGCGATCAGTACGAGCAGAGCATCGCTGAGATGCTTCAGAAACAAAGCATTCGACTTGATGAGTCACAAGAAGTCGAGTGTCATCACCTTAAGGTCAGTATTGATTAAAATCAATACAGAATAAATATTATCGTACGATGCATCAAGTGTTTGTTCATACGATATTACGACTGTTAATAGGAGAGACTAAACTACGAACTAGAGATGCTCATGGCGTATCAGTCGAAAAATAAGATGCAAGCTGAAGCTCAGAGGAATCGCGAGAGACGCGAACTCGAGGATCGTGTGTCCGTGAGGCGGGCTTTGCTGGAGCAAAAGATGGAACACGAGACTCAGGAGTTCCTTCAGGAACGTAGCGAGAGGATTCGTCTTCTTCACGAAAGGCAAGAACGAGAACTTCAGCAGTTCGACGAGGAGAGCGCAAGAATTGGATTTAGGTGAGTCAAGATACTACGAAATGTTTTATCTTCTTCTTCTTCTTCTTCTTCT
>JARPRG010000374.1:2451219-2469182 GCA_031001745.1 Hartigia nigra
TCTTCTTCTTCTTCTTCTTCTTCTCGATACTCTTTGATTACTCGTAATTTTATTACAAGTTTTACCTCGATGCAGTTTAAATAAATATTTTGAAATTTTTGCAATGGGCTAAATATACTGAGTGGATACGATACAAGGAAAAAAAAAAAAATCTACATCGTGGATGTTTCTATATCTTGTTTCAGTGCACTGGCGATAGCCGAAGCATCGAAAGAGTCTTATCCGGACGACGAGAGCCTGAGCGGCTCGATGTTAAGTCTGGCGCACAGTAATAGCTCGACATCCTTTCCCCCTAATAATTACTAATCTTTAATTGTTAATTGTAATGATGTATGTTTTGCCTGCAAATCGCGCATATCGAACTGCAGAGCTCTGAAGCGTTCGCTAACTTATACAGGCCAGAAAGGAAGTGCTGGCTGGCAGCATGTAACAGCAGCAGCAGCAGCAGCACCTCGTGAAATGGATAAGTGAACGGAGCGAGAAACAAGAACAACAAAGTAATCGAGAGGAAACTATTAGCCGCGTGAGGTCTGTCGGGAATACATATTGGATATGAACGTAGCAACACGAAGTAATAGAAAGATAAATAAGAATGGATGACACTCTTCGTGATACAAGGCAAAAGAAAGAAACGTCCAATTTCCATTTATGGGAGCACTAAGTCTTTTTTTTTTTAGCGGTTAAATCCGACAGTCTTCCATAGTGAAAAGGAAATGAAGAAAAAAAAAAAGAGAAAAGAAACACCATCGACAGCTAGTCCATCCCTCCGATATAATGAAAATCCAAATAACAAATCTGATAGCTCCATTCACCAAGAATTTCTTTCATTCCGTTTACACAGTAGACAAGACTAAAGACAAGCAAACACAATTGGTCCATTCTTTGACACTATCTGTCATCCTCGTGAATCGTTAAACAAAGAGATATCTTAGAGAAAGAAAGAAAAGAAAGAAAAAGTGCACTCAATTGTGCAATCTCGCGTATTCATCCAGTACACATCCCGATGCTGTGCTCTTAATTATTAGACCATACCGTGACTCTTCTTTTCCTCGTTTCTTCGATCTTTGCAAATTTTCTTTGTTATATATTATATATATATATTATATATCCTATTATCATATTATAATATTATTAATTAATTAATTAATTAACTAATTAATACATTAAGCGTCAGATGATTGTGACAGTTTTATCATACGGTGATATACTTGTACGACTGATCATTAGACACGTTATGGTACCTCCTCTTATATGTCTGCCAAGAAAAGTGTAGAGTTATGGATTAAATTCGGATAGCTGTATACGTTTTTAAAGGAAGCTCGTTTCTTCATAATAAAATTCTTTAATGTCACTGTGATGGACCAGTCGATCGGCTCTGTCATTAACCGATACGGAATCGATCGACGCCTATCACACGTTGATTGTTTCGTGAATCGGGCCACGAACCGTATTCCTTGTTAGATGTATAACGATTTTTCCCCAACTCGATCTCCACGTGTTTCTTTAAGAGAACAAAAATCCAAGATCAAATTATCCTTTCAAATTTGCCAAGATGCTACTGGCTTAGAAGACATTTTATTAAACGCTCGCTGCTCTTTCGATAGGAGGTGCAAAAATTTTAGTGCAATATATTATTATTACTCCGTTATAGAATGTATCGGTTGTTTCGTTAACGTCTTTCGGCGTTTCAGCCGAATTATTTCAAAAGCACCTGATACTCCCTGAGTACTTGTAGCTGAAGAATTTGGAAAATTGTCAATACCAACAAACTGTGATCGAGTCTGAGAAAAATCGTGCGCCTCCCGTACGTCAGCCTATGACTAATCGGGATCCTTATTAAAGCTTGTAACGATATTTATTGGATGATTCTCGAATTATGTGTTCAATTATTGTGATATGGATGAGTTTACGCGTGCCAGACTGTGTAAGGTCACTTATTGGATGCTGACGGAGTTGAATGGCTGAGTAAAAAAGAAAATGAGAACGGAGCGATAATGAAATTGTCAGGTTTATGTGTTCAAAAATGTCGTGATCGGTCGATAGAACAAAGCGAAAATGGATAAGAAAAAAAAAAAACAAAAAAAATGAAAAAGAAAGTGTCACAATCAACTGGCCTGACTTGGCTATCATTTTATAGTGAAGCGATATGTACATATACGAGATACACGACACGAATCATAAAGTACTAAACGTTAATTATTAAAAAGAGGAAATGAATAGCGGTTAAAGGACAAATGAATGGCCGTTCAGAGGAAAAGACCTTACATCCGTTTCGTGTACCGAATGTTCGTATACGAAGTGCGAGAGAGAATAAGAGAAGCAATGGGAATTAGTGGGAAAACCATTAAGAGAGATGACTACCTTAGAATATTTTTTATTTAGAATTTCGTCTCGGTTCGAACGCAAATCTCCTTTGTGAAATGATTCATTAGATATTGCGAACATTATAATTCTTCATTGTCGTGCTTGAAGGGTCTTGAATGGTCTCAATGGATTTTTCTGTGTCCTCGGGGGGTGACTCGAGTTTTATTATCTCCTTTTTTTTTATTATTATTTCTTTTTGCGCGATAACGATAACGATGACAGTACAAAATAACACGCCATGAATACGACGAAACGATACCACGAGAATACAGCGGAGATTTCGATCTACGGTTTACGATTTCTTTTTAATGACGGATCCTTTTAAATCGACATATTAATTCGTCTTCGTTTATATATTTCTTTTTAATTATGCTTTCGTTATTTAATTAGAACGAGGTCGTGCGTCTTTTCGTTGATGCTTTTGTATCAGAGTGGAATTAAATGTGAGAAATTTTCAGGAGACAACGTTGCGTGCACGATAAATGTTAAGTCGTTTACGACGAAGCTTTTATCGACGATTGAGAAGAGAAAGAAGGAAAAATAGAACGAAGACAGCGAAAACGTAAAGTATCGCTGAGCCTTCATTTAATTCGCTGTAAAATTGCCAAATAAAGCTCCAAAAAGTTTCCTCGTTCCCGCTTTGAGGTACGAAGCGCCCTGCGAAGTTCTTGCGAAACCTTTGTACCTTAGGTGTTAATGGAAATTGTGCGAATAGCTGTAAAGGGAAAGTTTAAGGAAGAAGAAAGGAGAAAAAAGGAAAGAAGTGTCAGAAGCTGTGTGGAAGTTATTAGTACGTAGGACAAGAAAAAATAATAATGGACGATCGGACGATGAGAGTATAGTTTGCGAATATTTCTCTCTCGGTCCCTCGAGGACTAAACTATTGTGCTTTTTACCAAAACGGTTACACGCGAATTTTCCATAATGCGAACCCTCGATGTATCGTTTGCCGCCTCACGTGATTCGTTAATTAGTAATTGATTAACTCAAGAGCTAGCAATAAATAATTACTAATGGCAAGGCTGTAATACTAACTGCTACGACATCCTATATTATATAGAAAGTGAAAAT
This sequence comes from Hartigia nigra, assembly GCA_031001745.1. Classification (NCBI taxonomy): domain Eukaryota; kingdom Metazoa; phylum Arthropoda; class Insecta; order Hymenoptera; family Cephidae; genus Hartigia; species Hartigia nigra. The sequence continues at coordinate 2,454,655 of JARPRG010000374.1, forward strand.
AAAGCAGCGAGATTTTTTTTTAATCAACGTGGGAAATCCTCGAGCGCTGCTACACGGACTTTCACCGGATCCGACTGTTTCCATGACGCGAAAAAAAAAATACGAAAATAAAATGTAAAAGCGACGTGACGCGTAGAATGGATTTTAACGAGAACGCCAGTCAATTTAGTGAGGTGTATTAATTTTATTGTAGGGAAGAGAGCAGCGTGGTAACTTGCGATGTCGCCGATCTTTCTTTGTCTTTTCTTTTCTTTTTTTTTTTTGTAAATACTCGCTCGCTAATCTTACTAGATTTCGGCGACACACGAGAGAGCGAAGAATCTTCCTTTTTTTGTTGGAAGCGACGTAATGGGAAATTATAGTTATCGGCTTGAACTACTGTAGACGGGAAGGTTCATGTGAGAACTCGGCAATGTTACGCTTTCGATGCAGTCTTTGGCTTTAAAACTAGGCGAATTGTAATTTCTTGTTTTGATTTTTTTATTTGATCTAGCGATGGTATGTAATGTTCGTTTAGTGACAAGGAAGTCTAGCAAGTTTATAGTGAAAACTCGATTGAAACGAATGAAAAATCTAGGACGATTGCTCTACTTGTGTAATATTTTGTGTACGATGAAAATGTTACTACTTGGGTACGAATTAATATTTGGGAACGCTTCGGCATGACGAGATACACGAGTTTGATTATATTTGAATATTGAACAGTGTCTGTACGATTGATAATAATCTTCATGTCGAGCCAAAGACGTACAAAAGTTTCCTGTATTAAAGGAACAATAATCTTAATCTAATTTTAGTTTCATTTTCATAAAAGTAGACAAGGATTTCTTCATTCCAATTGGGCTGTTGATTTGCTAGTTTTCTTCTTTTTCTCACTTTTCATTCCTTCCTTCTCTTGCTGTGTATTCTGTTTCTTGTATTTCTTTTTTTTCTTTTTTTTTCTATTGCGTCGTCTTCCAATTTCTGAGGGGAATATAGTCACTGTTCAAGACAATCGATGATCGTCGCGCCGAGAGACTCTTGAATGATAAAAAGAAAAGGAACGTCGAGGAGAGAAAATAAGAGAGAGAAAGGAGAAGAGAATTCGTTGTCGAAGAATATACCGAAGCGTTACCCAAGAAAAGGTAATCGTGGGCCGATGTACGAATCGCGGTGAGCCAAGTTTCATCTGCGATGAATAATCAGCTCGCGCGTTAAGAGAAAAAGAAAAAAAAAAAAGAAACACTCAATTATAACATTAACTAGGTACATGCAAGTATAGATAAATATTCTCTATTATTAGTATATGAATATATTATATAATATACATAAAAATTAAACTAAAGAAAACCCAATACCTTCGCAGCGAGTAATCAATCGAGAGAAGACGAAGAGCAACGCACGCATCGCGAGCACAAGGACTCGCGATCGGTCTTAATAATTATATAATTATAACGGTAATTAATTATTTTTATCTTTAAGTTTAGGTAGAGTATAAATACATTTTTTAACTAAAATTATGGCTGGGGGAGAGCGAGTCTAGGCTGCAGTCCCTGAACCGTGTGAGTTTGGCGCGAGCAGCTGTGAACTGTTCGAAGCCATTATGCTGATTAGATAATAAAAATTGAAAGTATCAAATCACAAGAGACGTCTCTCTCTAAAAAACCTATAAATCTTTTATATATTTTTCGGATTCCTTTAACAGTGTTCAGCTATGTTTTTTTTGTTGTGTAAGAGACCAATGTAAATTGACTAGGGGTTTATTTATCATGATGGCGTTCATTTACTAATAATGACTCTGACTAACTTAATATTTATGTTATCTGTTGCCTAATAGATTACATAGAGGATAAGAAGTATGATTCTGAAATGAAGTATATAGATCTGTATATTTTCCTACATAGTTTACAATTGTCCCATGTGACAAATCAGACACAGAGACGAAATTCTTGGACTTGTACAAAGTCCCGACTTTGAGAGTTCGGTGACCTGGTGGTAAAGTGCATTTTACTTTTTTGTGTAATCTGTGTGATAAAAATGATAATATTCTGCTTCTTCTATTTCTGGCTTTGACTTTTGTTAATGTTGTATCACGCGTGTCTTGCAGTGTAATTATTATTTTTTGTTTTTTCTTTACATCATCATATCGGACACTAGTGAAATTAATAGTATTTATACAAATGCATACAAAATTCATGGTAATTAGAAAGTTACTTTGTGGGAGAGAAGGAGGTCGGGTTTAGAATACGAGAATGCATTTCACGAATTAATGGTACGGTGTACGCAACGCACTCGTCCCAACCTGGTGATCGCCATGCGCTCTCACGTGTTTCTTTGCGAGATTGAAGATCCTTGTAGCCTGGAGAAGAAACGTTAATGTTTTACATTGAAAGCGCATGAACATTAGGAAATGAATTATATAGAACTTACACCAGATATGATGAACATTGTAAAGTCGTCCAATTTGAGAGAAGAAACCAGCGAAAGCTTCGTCGTTGTTGCGTCTGTAATTGATGGCTCTTGCCCAGTTATTTCCCCACTCTATCATTGTGCCAGGCTTTAAGCTGTAGCTACGGATCTCATACTTATTAGCTCCTTCCCGTTTCACAAGCTGGGGCCAGTAACTGAATGCTAATAAATACTGTAGATGACGAGATCTTAGGTAATTACCCCTTTCCTTGAGCAAACGTTGATAGTCCTAATAGTACAGATTGGTTATATTCGTTTGAAGAAGACAATCAATATAATTTTAGTGATACCCAAGAGAACGTACCGCATCCTTGGAAAACAGAGCTTGAGCACGATCTATACGTTCGAAACCTCCAGTATATTGCCACAAGTGAAGAGCCTGATCGAGATCTCCAACTTCAACGGTCCACGATCCCACTAATTCACAATTCAATTCCCCCTTTTTGGAATGAATGAAGTTCACATTTTCTTCGCTGATTATCAAGCATAAAAAAGATAAAAATTATTCAGTGCTTTTCAGATGCTAATACTACGTCTTATCTGAATCGTGATTACGTTTATCTCGTGTCGAGCAAGAGGAGACAAATAAAAAACTCAAACATAATCAAAATGCACAACACGTTATCTAGATTATGTCATTCTTGTAAAATTGAATTCTATTCGCGTCTATACAGACAACGCGTGGCAATGACTCGGAACTTAATACGAGACCAGAATCAAACCCAGTTAAAAGTCCATTGCGATGAACAAGGTCACGTCGTGTACTCACTAGTTAGCCAGATATTTATCGATGGAGTCAGGACGGATATTGTGCGTATTCAAGGCGTAAATGACCTCCTTGTCGGAGAGCATCCGTGAATGGGATTCCTTGGTAGGTTCTATTTTTCTCACAAGTAACTTGCTTAGCCATCCTTCGCTTAGATCTTGACGTTCAGACGACCTTGCTACGAATCTGGAAGAGAGTACTGTAGTATGCTAGACGAAGCGGGATCTGTGCACATGTAATAACTAAGCACGATTCACTAGGTGTTGGATAAAGAGTATTAAAGAGGAGGAGAACAACATTCAACAAGTCATACCTGACCGAGGACAAGGCCGGTAAATTCGTCTTGCCGATCACCGGCTGAAGAGCCCTGAACCTTCTTCCCAGAACGGCGGCCATTCTTATTGGAGCTTCCTCGACAAGTTCTTACTCTAGTTCCTCCAATCAAAATAAGGATTAGTTCTAGCGCGCGCCGGGTCGCACTTCTCGTCGTGTTTTTACGTCGCGACGCAGTGAGACGTATCCCTCGGCAAATTGTGACGTAAGCCACAATTTATTTTTATTCATAATCTCTGAGCGTTGCTTTCCCAGCCCCTTCAGAGATAACGAATCCGATGATTTCCTCCCCACTCCCAGAACTGACGTCGCGGATTCCATTTTTTACAAATCTTTTGGCCGACTTTTATTTATCAACTTATTCGACGCGCATCCTTACTTACGCAACGCATGCGCGACTTATTTGAATACTGTTTTTGAAAATGATCCGGGTTTTGTACTACGCATCAGTCACTTTTGAAATTTTCTTTAGGAACGAATTGGCATTACTTTATATGTTCTGGTTTGTATTGTGTCGATCTGTACGTTTCAACCTGAAAACTCCTATTTTATCTCTCTCCTTGACGTGGTACATAATATGCTGCTCCTGCCACACCCTTTTTTTAAAATGGTTTTTAATTAAATATCTTTACTTATTTAATTAATATTAATTACTTGTATTTATATTATTTTTTTTCCTTTTGCTTTTAACTCTTCAGATTGCTATTTATACAAGGATCATTGAACTACGTTAATCATGGATAAGAGAAATTTAAGGATTAGAAGCAGCCTGCTGTTTCCACAATCAGCCAGCCAAAGATCGAATAGTCAAATTTCCACTAGACAGGGACAAGGTAGTCAGTTATCGATGAGGAGTGAGAAATCTACATCATCTCGTATGCAAAAGTCACTCTCCATGAAGCGAAAGAAATCGCAACCAGCAGCACCAAATACATCTAGCGATGAGAATGCTGAAAGTTCTGCAACCTCTAGTCCATCTCCAAAAAGAAAAAATACAATGGGCACTCCGCAACGGAACAAATTAAGGGCACTCAGCGATACAGATCCCAATTTGGGTGATCCAAAAGCTATCTCTACACCTTACCATACAGATGCCACACAGGGTACTGTTCGCAAAAGGCAATCACAAACCAATGCTAATAAAATATCCAATGATAATAGTATATTGACTTCTCGAAGCCCATTGAGAGTAACAAGATCATCTCAGGCTCGGCTTCGGCGTTCTTTATCGCCGCAAACCCAGTCTGATAATGAGCTCGTACAATTTTTCAATTCGTCAGGAATAACTCTTTCCATGGATGACAATCCACATGTACTTAGTAAGAATTTAAAGATATTTATACAGTACGTGGTGTCACCAATGTACTTACGTAAAATTCTACTTTTGTCTTTTCAGATAACGATGCGTCTACAATAAAAGAAAAAATGGAAACACTATTTAGTACTAAGAGTTTTAAAGCTGAAACAATATTGAGCCAGTGGCAAGAATATATTAAAAATGAAGATAATCTTCAGAAAAGCTTAAACAATACTAAAATAATTAATGAGCAGAATACATTTGGCGATTCAAATAAAATGTCTCTCGTTAGAATCTTATTGCAAGTGCCTTTGCTTCAAACAAAAATCATTAATTCTCTTTTGGAACGACTTACGGAAGCTATACTTGTAGCGTAAGAATTCTTCAATTTTAAATTACCACTGTATAATCATCGGAACAGTAACATCGAATATTGCATCTTAATATTATACATCCCACTTACAGTGATACTCCGGACAATGTACCTTGGTGCAGTTTGATGCTGCAACAGTTCCGCTTCATGGAAGAAATTTTAGATGTGGACAATCTCACAGCCCGGCTTGAGGAACTCTTGGATTCATGTCCTACCTGGTTTCAACGTGAATTAATATTATTCCTACCAGATATCATTATCGATTCGCAGCATTATGCTATGGCAGAGATTCTTAGTAAGTCATTAGAATCCAATCCTGAATTGACTAATGCAATTTTGGAATGCATAAGCAATCTAACTCTTGGCAAAGAGTATATGGAGGATTTGCGTGAGAAAGTTCTAAATACTTTAAAGAGTCAATTGCACATGGATATGTTACCTGCTGTGACCAAGTAAACAATATTTCCTTTTAATTAATCTTACAAAACGAAACGCTAATGGAATATCTTTTTTATAAGGGCTTGACTATCCTCAGGTTTGTCCTTACGGATTGTACCACTGTGGACTCTTGTAAGAAAACACTATCGGCATTACGTGTACTGGAAATGCAACCCCTGGCGGGTGAAAAACTGGCTGATTGCTATACCAATCAGGTACTCATTATGAACGTCTTGAAGACAAATATGTTGATATCCAAAAAAATGACGCAAGCAGCCACACAGATATTAAAGAGCTGTAATTCAAAGCCAATGCCTTTCGACATAATGTTGCTGCTACTGATATTCCCTACGAATACAGTGAAAAAAAAAGATATTGAAACTACTTTGAAGCATTACGTACGGATAGGTTTGTACAAAGCAAGCCTACTCAATATCTTCTATAATGATTTTAAAGAGGTAAGTAATTTACATCGTTTATCAGGTCTTCTATTGTATTACGTGTAATTCAATATTTATAAATAATTATAGGTCGCCAGAGAATTACAACAAATAGCAATGAAATTGGCTAGCATCCTTCTGAGTATGGAGGATCGAATATACGTTGACTTTGCCATAGAATGGTTCAGGCTCATGTTCGCCAGTCAAGCGGATGCTGTGTACAAGCAACGTGAGATCATTGAGAAAATAATTCTTCTCACAGGAAATTCGGGACACGTGTCAAAGAATGCATTTGCGGTTCTCTGCAAGATGTCCGAGAATGACGAGGACCGGAAATATTTACAGGCCCACTGTAATCACTTGAGCATCCTCTTAGAGAAGATGGATAACTTGAGTTTAGAAGAAGTTGCCATGCTCAATGATCTCTTGCATGGATTGTGTATGAGCTCGAATACAACAGCTGATAACTTGAGAGACGACCTATTTATACTCCTGCGGAAACAATTGTCTAATACAAAACCTCTGTAAGACGGATTCGATATAGTTTCAAAAAGTTACTATATGACAGAGAAATGTATTGCTTATTATTTCAGAACAAAGTGTAAAGGTGTTTTGAGTGCTGTAATGGCGATTAAACATTTAGCAGGAAATGTGGAAACGACAGGACAAGCTACAGAAATATTTAGTGCGTTTATCCGTTACGTTATTGCTTTTACAATTATTACACAATTACAACTTAATATACTTTTCATTCGTAATATACTTTTTTGACAGAACAAGTTGAAATGGCTGTGAAAAATTGTCCAAAATCGACAGCATTGTTTTACGACAAACTGGCTGAGGTCATAGCGACTTCTCAAAACATGGATCGTGATATTCTCAATGATTTTACTTCTCACTTTGAGAATCTCTTCATTGAAAAGTACATGATAGATAAAACAAGCTATAAGTAAGTATTTCCCGAGATCATTTTTGCAATCTTCTGATATACATAAAATTGACAGCGGTGATCTCGTACCAAAATATGATTTAAATGAATCGAATGATCATGCACAGTCATGCGTCATTACGATCAGTGAAGAGAAATACGGTGGAACAATTTTGACGTTGTTCCGTTTGCTCAGAATATGTTACATGATTGCATATAATGGAGACTTGAAACAAATAAATATGCTTCTTGGATGTGGAATTCTGATGCCTGATAATTTAGATTCGCCTGAACCAGAAGTGATTGATCTCGTTATACACTGTATTAACTGGTAACTCATCGATGCAACCTAATAATGTATAGATGGAGGAAAAACAAAGCTTTTTTTTAAATGAATTATTATTCTACAGGTTCCGGGAGGTGATAAACGCCTTTGTGAAGGATCCTGATCCTCTTATACAGAAACTGGTACTACAAAGGCTGGACGACTTGATTAATCTGCAGGGAGAATTACATACACTTATCACACTGTGTGACACACGTTATCAGCCACCTCCTTGTTACTTTCACTACTTCCCGGTACCGCCGTTCGTACGCGTTAAGAAAGAAGCTACAGGCAAAGGGAAAAAAGCCAATATGGATAAATCTAGCTGCCTGGCTGACTGGCAATCCTGGCAAATGGGTTCTTCACTGAGCCTAAAGAATCCTGCATATTTTCGACGCTTGGAAGCCAAAGTAATGAATAACTTGCAATGCATTTATTTAAGGAAACTTAAAGTTTTTTTTTGTTGTTACATTTTTAGGTAGCCTATATACTGGACGCTAGAATGAATCTCCATGCATCTCAGGGATCTTCAAAACAAATTTCAGTAGCTCAGATTTGCTTTGTGGTTCAAGAATTGCTTGATATGTTTAAGGGTGACGTAAAGGAATCTTTTATGAGAGACCTTGCCGATTTACTACCTAAAATCACTGCCAATTTAAAGCGCATTGTTTCTGAACTCAGAGAAACGGATACTGAGCAAAATCGTGAAGCCCTGCAATTGTTGTTACAACTTTTGACCTCCATGTTCAATTGGAGAGGATTTCACACGGCTGTTTATAATTCATTGCTTCGAGGTAATCAATGGCGATGTTCAATTTCATTGCTACGATTCAAAAAATATTGTTAAATTCCATTTACAGGTAGTCTACGTACGATAGCTAGTCTGATGAACGAATCAAATTCCATGCTTAGATCCTGTAGGGAACTCGTTGCCGAAGCATTTAAATATTTTGATTCGCTGTCAGACGTTGCTACACGAATATCCATTGCTGTTGCACTGATTAATGTGTGTAGCTCCTTGATGCAACATTCTGAAACAATGTTAAACCAACACAAGAAGAAACTTGGTAATATAGAACATCCATATTAGATATTTAATTTCATTTAAGCTATTGGGCATATAAAAACCAATAACATCGATTTACATGTTACAGCGAAAATGGCTTTTGGCTTTTTGTCATTGCAATGGTCCACGGATAAAAATCAGGGCCGTGTAAGCAATCCGGATCTGGAACTTTTATTGAAGGTCTGGATAAGCAACGATCCTCAGCCTTTGAAAACAGTGATGCTCGTTATGGAATGGCTTCCGGATGAAGTAAAGAAATTAAAAAAATTGCACGATAATTTAGAAAGATTACCAACCATAACTAGAAGCAACTTCCGGTTAATGTATCGACAACTCTTCCGGGGATTGATTCAGGGTGTGAAAAGTTCATTGGGCTCGGATAACCAGTAATTGTTTAATATTTTCTATTTTATATCGTCAGATCTTTGATTGTATTTGACTAGGAATTCATGGATCAATATTACTTTCAGAGATGACAGGAGACAAATAGAGATGTGGTTAAATACGGTGAAGATTCTTGAGAAAATGGTCAATATCTGCAATAGTTTATCGATACCAGCTAATTTGCCAATTATTCTTCGATACACAACAGTAGTCTTGAGTGTTTTAGTCAACAAGGGAATGTCAATTCTCGAGCATAATCTCAAGTATCAGATGAACGATGTCATCCAAATTGTGAAGTCTATGCAAAGTACGTTTTATTGCATTTTTCTTTTTTTCTATTGGTCATACAGAATCTAACAAATTATATTTGACTTCAGAAACAACGAAATACCTTCACAAAGTGTGCGCTGACGCCAAGCAAAATAAAAATGTTACACTGAACAAACTTATACCAGAATACAAATTGGTGCAACAACAATTCTTGTACAGAGTTCAGTGTATGATGGCTTTGAATAAAAGTGATGAGGCTTTCTGGACAGGCGACATTGTTAATTTAAATTTAAAGAATGCTGAAATCAGTTCGCAGGTATTAATATAATAATATAATTACAAAAGTAACTTTCCGTTATACAATATATCTTTAGCGGTTATCTAATCTGATTTCTTGTTTTCTTTTTATTTACATATTTTTATTATTTACCAATGAGTCTTTTTTTAGTGTACATCGGCGGACGATATCACAGTGCCAACAACAGAATCGTCCGTTAACGATACAAATAACGATACGAGTTCGGAACTTTTCTGGAGCGACAACGAAGAGGATCGCGAAGATGAAGCTGAGGACGATTGAAATATTAACTTTCCGATCAATCATTACCTTAGATGTGTAATATGAGCTAATATTAGTATTATACGTTTATAATTGAATAACTTAATCCCGATAGAATTTACTTATATTATTAATTTTATATTTTTATAAGAGTTAAATGCAAATGTTATTGCTTGTTTATTTGAATCATATCCTTTCACGATATTTCTATAATTCTGCTTCCAAAGTGACATTAAAACTTTGATAATTCCATGTGTGATTTGGCATTAAAGTTTTCTCTACGAATCTCACGCGATTAGCACCGTCGACAAGAAGCACCGAATGTGTTCGAGTTCCATAAACATTCGGTACTTCGACGAATATAGAACTTAACTCCTCGTAATTGTTCGGGCATCTCCTTTTCAATTCAGGATCAGGTAGACACCTTAAAAAAAAATATATATATATACATGACAATTATCCACGACAATAGCCATTGTAACAATTACATTTATATAAAAAATATACTTTTCTCTATTGCTCAGTAATTTTATTAAATCCTCTATAACAGTTTCCTCGTTAGACACAGTCACGTTCTCCACGATCCTTTGAAACCATTTCTTTCCAGTTTCAACCTTTTTTAATGGAGTATCCAGCAGGCTGTTTCCGAAGGCATTAATATTATCCTGACAGATAACGTATCCTGTCGAATTCTCAGCACTGTTCAGATAATATACGGCTGCGGTTCTAAACAATATTCACCTGTATTAAAAAAGAGTCAAAATCTTCATCATTAACTCATAAAGCATTAAACGTACCGAAGATTCACAAGAATCAAATTATAAGGATCATATTGATTCTTCTTATTAATTGAATGTAACTTGTTCAAGTACGACTCTGCCGACGTCTCCGACGTAACATAATCTTTCACCAAGAAGCCACGATTCTGTCCAGCAGATTCCGTAGATCTTGTTTCACCAGGAAGATTCAAAAGGACACCGGCGTGACCTTTGGTCGATAAGGACAGCCAACAACCACCTTCCCTCCCAGGTTCCATATCCATGCCTGGTGAATAACTTTGATTAAAGCGGCAGCAAATAATATTTGCACGTGCATAATTACATTGATAGTAACGAGAACAATGGATACCTCCCAAACAATGAGAATATTTTTCCCAAAAATGTGCCGGTAGGGCTGGCCGGTTGAAATTCTCATCCCGATTGGCAGCTATTATCAATCTATAATTATTCGCATTAGCATAAATATTACGATATACGAACAGAATGCACATGACTCAAGATATATTTAACATAAGATATATGTATATCACGAACTAAGAAAGGTTGTGTACGCACTGACAAGGTTTAGTCGATGCAAGTAGCTATCGAGTCACAGTCACGTATGATAACGTTCTTGGGCACAGAAATAATCTATCGTAATAAATCAGATCTTTGTTATTTACACTTAATTATTATTTTCATGTAATTTTTTTATACGTACTCTTCACCTGCAGTAAACAGCTTACAGCTGCTGATTGCGTAACAGACGTAACATAGACGATAATATTTGCATATGAGTTAAGCAGTATAGTGAATTTTACCAAACAGATATAATACTGTTGAACTCTGTATAATATATAGAAAATATAACAGTATAGTCATTTATAATGATTTGGTTAATCTTTTATTGCGGATTCTTTTTTTTTTCTTTCATTGTTACATATTGTCTTTATAAAGAAAGAAAAGAACAAATATTAAGTGCGTATAAACTGTTGCATATGTTTAATAACGAAATGCGTGTAAAATATGAATGCAAATTAAAATATCTGGTGTCAAGCTGATAAAATCGTTAATAATTTACTTCTGTATATTTACACATTTTTCTTTGTATCGTACCTTATAAAGCTTAAATTCGTTTCTTAGAAGAGTATTGTTGAAAAATATTCCTTCCTTCTATTGCGCAACATGGAGATTTTTTTGTTTTTGTTAAACAATAGTACAGTTGGGTGAGAAGAACGTGTTGCTACGATTTAGTATTTAATTAATAGAAATTATATCTTTTTCATAAAATTAAAGCTAGAAACTGTTTACCATTGTGACTTTTGACTTAGGTCAAGTAGTTAGATAATTTAAACGTATAATTTGTAGGTTCAGCGAGTCAGCTTCTTATTGTATGTACAAGCATTGAAATAAATCTTTGGTAAACAATGCACTACTTAAACGCTAGACAGGAATTCTTTTGTTATCAGACAGACTGTTCGATATACAATAAGTAGTAGAGAATAATATCGCGGGGACGTAAAAAATATTCTTTGCCGACTATTATCTTCGGATGCATCACAGAATCTCGAGATTCATCTATAACGAAATATCAATCGTCTCCAAGGCGAACGGAATTATCTAGATCGTCGAATTCTTTATTCGTTGATTAAGACAACCGTGGATTTATCGAAGACTCGGATCAATACGGATCATCGGATCTAGTATAATTACATAGTTTATCTTGTTATGTAATTAAGATCATTTCTTCGTAGGACGCTTTTATATTAATAAATCATGTAACTGTATGTATAGTCGATTCGGATTACATCAGTTCTACTTTGAAGGGTTATTCTTCTCTTCTTTTTTTTTCTTTTTACAGTTTTATACTTGTCAAAGAGAATAAGTACTGGAAGGCCATCTCTTTATAGATGACAATGTAAATGAATGCCCCCGAATGTAGAACTGATTTTACAGCTCGAACGAGTTAAATAATGATAAAGTTTAAATAGTATAAATAACTGATAATCGGAGATACCCTGGAAGGTTGCTTGGAATATATTATGTACGCTAGCCTATGTAAATATATAAATAATGTATATAATAATTGTTCTATACGATAGGAAATACACTATTCAAATAGCAATGATAAGAATTCATAGACAAATACATGGATCAGTACTAGAAATTGAATGAATGGATCTATACTTGAAATCTTTATGATTTAATGTACCTTAAATCTTACATTACCTTTTTTGAATCTTTCGAAAAATGAATTTTCTTTGGCAAATTACAAATATTTTGAAAAGATACAACAAAAAAACTAATAGAAGATTGTCAATAATGGAGTAACAAGTTACCAGATATACTGAAATAGTAATGAGATTGATTTAATGAATTGACTTTGAAAGTGATGATATTTCAATGAGTCTTTAGACGGTAAAAGTTGTTCGTTTACTAAAAGTATTGCTTCTTTGTTCGTTCGTAATGTTTGATGTAATATCTTAAGGTAATGGCCAAAAAGGGAAACTAATTCTCTTTCGAAACTCCTCTATGTAGCTAAAATTCCAAAAGATTTTTTAATGCCAGATGTTTCTGGCAACGAAACTACCCATTTTCTTAAACCAGTAAGAAGTACGGAGCTTGTGACTAGAACTGCGCCGCCCACTGAATACCTATTTGGTATTTCATTGAAGAATAATACTTGCCAGAAGAAGGCAAATACTATATCGGCAGATCTTGCAATGGCAACAGGACCAGCCTGTTCCATTTGTAGAGCAAGAGTCAGTAAAATTTGTCCACCGAAGCTAAAGAGAGCTAATGCGACAACTAGGAGTCGGTCAGTCCCACAACGTGGTAAACAAAGTGCACCGATCGCCCAAGAAACGGCGACTGTTTGAATCAATGCGAAAGAACCGAAATTTGTCATTATAACTGAAAAATGTAGGCCTTTTAAAGCTCGAAGAAGAACGTAGGCATTGGCTCCGAATAATGTTGCTGAGAAAGCAGCCACAGCACCCCAGAGGTCTGCGTGTTCCGTGCGTACATGAGTGTCAGATAAAGATTCTACAGTGTGACCGAATATCAAAGGAGGTCGAGTGATAAGAATGACACCAATCAGTGTTAAACAAACTGTAATAACATTGAACAGGCCGCAGGGTTCCTTTAAAAATATTCTTGCGAATATAGCTACAAAAACAGGTACAGAGAAAACAACTACGGATGCATCAGCAAGGGGCATATGTCGAAATGCATAGAAACTTAACATGAGGCCTGTGGTGCCTACGAAACTTCTTAATATTAACATTAATCTACGTCCCTTCGGAAAGGGATCTTCGCCTTTGTATATAACTATCGGTATTGCCGGCAGTAGCACACCCACAAAGCGGAATGCAGCCAACTCCATAGGATTCACTTCTACCAATCCTTTGACTATCACACTGCACAACGAGAAGAATAATGAAGATAGAGTTGCTAATACTAAACCCAAATAAGGGCAACTACAGCATTTTGAAGCCAATGGCTTCTTGCGATGACTCGATGGCTCACACTCCACATCTCCATCCACCAAGTGCTGCAGCTCTAAATGTTCCGACATTACTGAAAGAAAAATTGTCGAATTAAATAGATAGAATTAAATTAGTATCCTGCTACAGAGGCTAGAAATAGTATAATAATTTAAAAAAAACATGTTGAGGATGATGCATAAAAGTAATTTTTGTAAAGTATCTAGATTGCCTGCAGATTCTTCAATCTAGAATATACTATATAATAAATGAAGAATAACTTACTGACGCTTTCACCTCCTGTTTCTCTCATTGAATAATTAAAAACTTGTATATAAATATAACTATATACTAATTAGCACCACTCGACAACGATTGAAGTAAACGACCAAGAATTTTTCACATGGTTATGTTCGTATATCGATTAACGAATGACCAGCTGTAGCTCAGCGTACGCCATCTTTTCAATGAGCTTTAATGCAATTCCAATTTGCAACTAACGGTCCAGCAGTACTTGCAATTTTGAAACCATAGGTTTATCACAAAATATAGAGTATCAATAGTTGAAATACTTATAAAAATGTGTTGACCTGCTATCTTCCATTGCCGCTGTCATGCGTGACGGGTCGGTCGTTTTCAGGCGTTTTGTACTTGGCCA
>JARPRG010000374.1:2478437-2499986 GCA_031001745.1 Hartigia nigra
TCACCCTTCTTGATGTTCACGTTTCACGATTCCGGTTGCTGTGCAAGCGCGACAACCGGAAGTTTCGCGTTGCATCTGATTGAAGGGGGAGATACGTAAGTCACACATTGTTGACGCCAAATAAACACGCTCGTCGTTTTCGTTTATTAAATATTAATATCAATTAATAAATTTAATGCCTTTTTGCGAAAATCATTCACGTTCAGAGAGTGAGCTGTCACTGCAAGATATTTTGTACGAATGGGGATCGTGCATGGGGCAACAGATTCATGTTCAAACAGTCTGCTAAGAATTGCTTTGAATTACAGTGGCGTCAAGGGACAAATGCAGTTTAACGTTAATTAAATATTTTAATTTACAAAAGAGGGATGCAGATATTCTAATAGAATTCATTTGAATTAATAACAATGGGAATAATAATCGACAGATTGTCAACACTTTCGGAAGGACTGCTGTCCTCCCACGATGATTTTCTTTGTTCCATCGGAATCAGCAAACGACGTAAGAGGTTTTATTTTTATATAATTTAACCCAAGAAATAAAAGATGAAGAAAAAAAAATGAAAAAACATGGTATATATATCTTTGGTGATCGTTTTCCAGCTCTGGTATTGAAACGCCATCGTGCAAAAGAAGAAGAGCAACGAATGAAATAGAATATTGAATGTAAATTTTGAGGGAACTGTCAACAATGGCGATGCCATGCGTGGCTTTAAACGAAAGAAGAAAAGCGAAAAATGTAACGATCCACGCATAGCTCACGAATTATTAGGAAGTATGTTATTAAAGGACGAAAGGTTGGTTAAATTATTTGACGCATTAAGTTCAGCAAAATCTGAGACAAGCACCAAGTGTTAAAAGTATCAAGAATGTTTTAAGAGTATCAACGTAAACACACGTTTAACATTAATGCATTTTCAGTGGGTTAAGAGATTGTTGAAAGTTGAGAAACCTTGATTAATCCTTCAAAAGGATAGACACTTCAAAATATTTGTTTCGCGCCATTAATTGTTTATCAAATTGCGGTTTGAAATGCAAAAGATTCGAAAGTCTTGCTTGGCAGTTAAACGAGAGGCACAATATTCGTCGAGATAATATTCCACGAAATTAGCGTCTCATAAAGTCATGCAAGATCCCCATTTAAACGTTATACAAAAGTCCTCGCACGTTTTATACACGTAAAATATGATGACGTCGAAGAAGGAATAATTGCGCGAAACTAAAGGAATGTCTCTTCGAAAATAATAATAATAATAATTCGTTATAATTCTATAGGTTAAACAATTATACTTCGTCGATATCGGATGCGAGTGAAGCGAATGACGATGCCTGTTTAATTAATCGAGTAGAGTAAGTTGTCGTTAAAGTTAAGATGCACTCGTGTTTATATGCTGGCTCTTTGCTTTTTCCTTTTCCTCTCTTCCTGGCAACGGTTCGTTAGTTTGGAAAATATAAAAATCGTTAGAGTTCCGATTAATCGAAGGATTTCGTTATTGCTGGTTTGATTAGAAGCAATCAAGAAGTTCATATATAACAATTCGTATTTAAACCTTGAGAAATAATATTGCCTCGGTCCTGGAATGGACTAGCAATTATTTGTAGTCATTGTATTTATACAATTCACATACGGATCTCCTAAGTGTTTCATGTTTTTTTTTTTGTCTCGTTGTAGTTTCTTCCATGACGCTACCGATAACGTTAATGCTCGTTTGATCGCGTGGATGGTAAAAAAAAAGAAAAAAAAACGAGACGATTAATAAAGCCGACGCTGCGAGGTATGATTGGACTGGAAGAATTCCTAATTTTCTGTTTTGGTTTTGTATCTTCACTCTCTCTTGTTCCATTTATCCTTCGTGTACACTCTTCCATTTTAGTTTTGTGTCTTTGTTGTCCTCGTTATATTGGTTGTTATTTTGGTAACGCTCAAATCAGCAATAATGAAATGTGGCAAGGCGAGTGTGAGTAAACCTTTTGCTGATATTATCATGTGGAGCATATATACGTACACACTAGTCGTAAGAACGAGATCTGGAACGAGAACGGGATCGTGACCGCGAATAGTTGCGCCGTAGCGGCGAATAAGTTGGAGAACCACGACGTCGTGGACTGTAGCTTCTGGAACGGCTTCGTCCTCTTTCACGATCCTTGCTACGGCCCCTTTCGCCACTGGTGTGATCCTCTTTAACGCGAATGTAGGCCACTTCACCCTTGAAACACAAAGAATAAGAACCTCTTGATAGTGATTATTGTTTTTCATAAAACTTATAAAAGATAATCGATGCAATTAACATATATATGGCAAAGATAAGATGATCGAAGAAGTATAGAGAACAACGATGATGTAATATAAATAAATTATGATATTCTATTATGCTACGTGTTGTGTATTTCAGTCAGAAAAATATTTTGTCGATAGTTCCCAGATAAGGAGTTATCAAAGTTTAACCAGGCAATGTACGCATGTCAGTGTTAAAATTATGAGATCCTAGTGAGTGTTAGACGAGTTACTCACAAGTAGACTGTATTAAATATTTATTCGCAACATTAAACATGGTGTAACAGCTTAAGCTCGAATATTTGAAATGATTAATTTCTAATTTCATGCACAACTTGTCGCTAATGGCCATTATAATAACTAACGATTAGCAAGCACAATATACGATTAATATATAAGGATTGTATAAGACTTACCTCGTGTGACCTAAATCGGGAATCATCCAATTTCATAACAGCATACTTCATGTCTTCGTAGCGTAGGAACTCAACCACGCCGGTACCATCTTTGTAAACGTCTGCAAAACATACGTCTCCGGCTTCTCTCATGTGATCCTTAAGATCTTGCCAACTACCGGAGGGTGGCAACCCAGTCACAAGGACCCTGTACTGCGAGCGTCTTGCAGGAGGTCCACGACCTCGAGAATTGCTCATCTCACCACGACCTCCTCGACCACTGTCACCTGCTCCACGACCACCACGGAAATTATTACTGGGTCCACCACCTCTGGGGAATTCAACGCGCAGTCTGTAGCCATCGTAGTCATATCCATCTCTAGCATGTACAGCGTCTTCTGCGTCTCTGAAAACGAAATACAATGATGGCATATATAAAACAATTTATCGTATTATATGACACGTATTACTTATAACCAATTAATTGTATGTAATTTTCCATATTTATTTCACATGGATGTAAATATAAACTAATGGTACGTTGAAATCATTTATTATTGCGTTAATTATCTTACTTTGTATTTTACTTATATTATCAAAGAGCGAGATAAATTGACTTATACTTGAAAAAAATGTGTACAAGTATTCATCCAGTAGAACAGCAACAACATTCTCAAAATCCTTCAACGTAATGTTTTGTCAAATTAAATTTTTTCAGTATATACAATAAACCAAGACAATAATATTATTAAGTAAAACCAACAGATTAGATAAATAGTGCTAATAATCATTGCATCGTTTAGTTTTTCGAAATTGACAAAATCTAAAGTTAAATTTACAACAACTTACACGATTTAATAAAATAATTAAATCTAGAGTAATGGAGTTCATAAGCTGCAAAATAACCTATCTGAGTATAGAATCACGCGAATAAATTGATGATAAATGAAAAGTTACTAAATCCCAGAATTTACTAGACACAGTAAAATACATATGGATAATATTAAAAAGATTTATGAAATTATTTTTAACAAACTGTACGCATCAAATATACCTTGGGTCGTCGAACTCAACGAAGGCGAATGGCGGTCCTCTCCGGTTTTTCAAGTCAACAAAAGTAACTTTGCCAAATTTATAAAAAAGATCTTGAATATCCTTTGTCCTTATATCCGGCGGTAGATTGCCGACATAAATTCTGCATTCGTTTCTTCCACCGTGAGACATTTTAATACTTCAAACACAATGCGAATGCGTACATTAAGACGCAAAAATACACTAAAGACTCCGCGTTGCTGCTTTGCTCCTTCGCTGATGAAACAAACAAGATGGCGATACCGGTTGGGGGTTGGCTTACATCGAGGATACCAACAATAAAATTCAAACTTGAAAATCACGTTACGATTGAAAGCAAAACAAATTTCCATAGCGATGAATTTATTACGACTTGATTACAATTAAAATAAACCTGCATTCCTCGTAAAAATCAAAGTAACATCAATTTTAATATTTTCATTTTAATACGTTCGTTCATTTATTTCTTTTTCAGGAATTATAATCGCTCCAGAATATTATGCTTTATTTACCATAACTTTGTCAAACAGGTCATATATATGTCAGAACTTAGAGAAGCGAGACTCCTGATTGGTCAGAAACTCAAATTTTTTCTATTATTCCCCGTGCAACTATGAACGCACTTTAACAAAATATAGTCCATACCTGATAGTTGAGTATGTTCCAAAATTCACTTGCAATTACTACAATATCAGCAATTTCCATTTATTTATACGCATATAAAAGGAACATATTTATGCTTGTATAAATTAATTTATTTGGCTATATACCCTTTCATCTGCACTGAGTTTACTGTATGTTGTATAAAGCTTCAGATGGCAATAGTCTGTTCACGTTATCAAGAAGTACAATCGAATAAAGCTCTGTTTCCACGATGATAGAACTCTAAATCCGTTGGTACGAGAAAAAGTAACTAGAACTAGCATCGTGGACACAGGCCTTAAGTTTATACTGCATAATAATAATAATCGTTTGCCGGTTAGAAATGTATTTTTAAAACGCAATTATGTTAATTAACAAATATTAGATACCTATTTGATGGAGACATATAGTTTTGCTTTATTTCTGTTTTTTAACGTATATATCTTCACAAAACAATGCATATCATATAGTGTGTAATAAATTGTAGAAATAAACATATGGTTTTTCCTAGGGATTTTATTGCTTGGAGCTATAAAAAAAATATAATTTACCTGTAACTAGAATTTTACTGTCATAAGTTCGTTGTGCTTTGGCTAAATTGAGACGTACCTGCATTGGTTCTGTTTATTGATTGAGCCCTTTGACAAATTCTAGGAGACGTATTCTACGGAATATCAAAGGAAATCATAAAATATGTAAGTAGAATCTATGTAATATATGTAGAATGCGATCAAGAAATTCGTAAAGTTACTTTCAACGGCCAATATCTTTATTAAAAAATATTTTACAATTTCATTGCAAAAACAAAATAACTAATAGCCTCATCATATAAATACGTTAATCCCTTACATAATAGTAAAAATACATTACGAATCGAGTCTTATTTCTCGATGTCGAATTATTGATATTTGTTTTTATTAATGCGTGTATTGGATCTTATTTGTATAAGTCGCTATTTTTCAGAGTAATTGTATATGTGTGTATTGTTGTATTTATAAGTGTAATTATGATTATCCAAAATCTAACTTATTATCCTAACTCTGCTAGTACGGAATCCAAATCCTCCTGTAGAGTAATACTCTCTTCTCGTTGTTTAGCTAGGTCATCCTTGAGTCGATCGACTTGGGCCTTCAATAAATAGTTACCTTTTTTCAAGGCTGCCAATCTACCCTCGTGCCTCTTTACTCGTGTCTGAAACAAAGAACAGATTTTATACATAATTTTGGCTTCATAGTTTGTATTGCTAATTGTCCATGTAATAGGAAATGAAATTGACCTGTAAATCATTTTTGCGCTTTTCCGGTGGATCATCTTCATCATCGGTTTCAGATTCTTCTTCATCTTCAGATTCCTCTGATTCTGATTCCTCCTCTGATTCAGTCTCTTCTTCCTCCTCCTCTTCTTCCTCTTCTTCTTCCTCATCCTCAGCATCCCCCATCAATTTAGCCATCTTATCAACTTCTTTTTGCAAGTGCTTGAATTTCTTCTTTTCGTCGCGAAGCATTTTCTGCTGTTGTTTTATTTGGTCTCTCAGGGCGTGTCTCTCCTTTCTGGCATTGATGGCCTTGTCCCTGGATGCATTATGATTCATTACACTTTTTTATTTCACGATAACAAAACAGAAGCAACTTCCATTAAAGGATTCTCAATTGAAAAATGGAAAAAGAACTTACTTGAAACTCTTTATTTTTGTATTGAGTAATTTCAGTTCTCTCTGTAACCGTTTCTCAGCAGCCACATTGGGATCATCCTCCTCCTCTTCTTCGGAGCTCTCCTCTTCTTCTTCTTCGCTCTCATAGTCAGGTTGGTCAACGCTCTTTTGAGATGCTACCCTGGCCACGTCCTTTGCACTTGGACATCCGGCAAGAGCCATTCCTGAAACATCGTACCACGCCACGTCTACGCTATCTACTGCTAACTCTATTATGGGTTCTACTTCTGATTCTAACCCTAACTCTACACACGGATAAAATAAAATGGCATTAGTAAAAGCAGCGTAAAACTTATGATTCTTAAGAAACACTGATATTTATAGGGCGAATTCATTAATTGGCGAAGCACCTTAATAATATATCAGTCTTTCTCAGAGAACCTTCATATTCCAATAATATTCTTAGACAGATGTTAACAGCATAGATTAGCATTGCAAAAACTGATCTCACTACCACGTATTAGCAGTATTAATATAAAAATATACGAGAAAATAGATCTTAAAAAATAAGAATTTACTCTTATTCAAGAACAAATAAAATTATAGTCTTTCAATTATTCTTACCAGCTTTCATGCGCCTTTCTAAAGCAGCGTACATGCGCTTCATCTCTTCCAGTTCGTTCTTAGCCTTGTCGCGTTCCTCGGCAGCCGAAGCGTAATTCTTCTCCAGCCTCTCTGCATCCTGTCTAGCCTGTTTAGCTTCGTTTCTCAAGGATTCAGCCAACTTTTCATCCTGCTTTTTATACTCCTGTACACTCTTCTGAGCTTTCTCGCGCTCCAATTCAACTTCCAGATTGAGAAGTCTCGCCTGATACAGTAAAAATCAAGAAAATAAGCTCACACCTAATGATTTAAGACTTGATTCTTGAGCCAAAAAAAAAATAATATTAAATAAATGACTTTAACTTAAACCCACCTGTAGCCTCTTGTTTTCTCTCTCGAGAGCTTCCTTGTTCCTAAGCTCCAAAGCGAGCATTTGCTTAGTACTTTGAAGGTCGTCCCGGACGGCGTCAATGTCATCCATTTCATCAGGTACAGTTTCGTCGACAGGCGCTTCTTCGGCCTTTTGTATTTGTTCCTCTATTGTCAGTTGCCTGCGGAACTTCCTGAGACCCTGAAGCATCGGTTTCGATCGATCATTTGTCTTGACGCTCTTGAGCTTAACACCTTCCTGAATTTGCTTGAGTAATTTATTGTACGTGTTGGATTTTTCGGACTCGAATACGAAATGAGCATCCCCTAAAAGTTCAAATCCATTTGTAATCTTCAGAGCTGCGGCGTTCATCTGTCTAGAAATAAAGTTTTCCGTAAGCAATAATGAAAATTCAAGATCCTTCTTTACCTGCTGGATCAGCTGTGACCTTATTAACCCTCTCAATCAAGGGTGCACTTCTATCATTACATCTGACATGCTTCAGCTTCTTTCCACCCTCAACCTCCTTCATCATACTAGCCCAATCAGGACGCTTCCTGGGTCTGGATTTTAACATCTCCAATGTCATCTGCTGTTTCTCACTGAGTGGAGGTAGATCCTTCATGATGTTCCTTGAAGGAGGTGGAGGTGGTGGCCTTGGTGGTGGTGGAGGAGGAATGGCCGCTCTGGAAGAACTTTTTGAAAGGGTCGGTGCACCTGAAGAAAAAACCCCCCCAAAAAAACAAGGTCATACATCATTTTTAATTCAAAAATATAAAAAGATGCCAAATTTGACATCTTACCCGTAGTACTTTCACTCTTCGACAAAGGCACGACGTCTCCCCTTGATCTAGACTTCTCCACCCGAACTTGTCGCTCCAGCTGTGGTCTAGAGGATTCGTGGCGTCCATTTTCATGGTTCCTCGACAGACTCCTTGGCTGTGCGTTACTCTTCGGCTCGGAGGATCTCTCGCTGTTCGGTTGCGAGGGTATTATCGTTATTTTACTTTGCTTGCGAACTGGCGCCTCCGAAGGGGCCGCCTCCACCGGCTTTGGCACACTCTGCAATAACGCACAAAAACATTTACCTTACAATCACTATTATTAGGCATACCTGTACAACACTACGTGCTTGGGCACAATACGTTCTATTAAGAATTCACGCACCATTGAGAATCACTATGCTTAGCCAAGATACAAGCCGACTCTTAAATTCCTCCTAACGATCCGCACTGATATCATGAATTTTTAAGCACAAAAAGAGAAAGAGAAATAACCTATATATCCTATATATACACTATTTAGTGTAACTTAGCTCACGAGACTCTTGAAATTATTTTTCCAATTTTTCTCTTAACTAATAATCGACCCTGTCGATAACCAGTACGCAACGAAGATGATCGTTGAGTGGCAGCTCGCGCGACTGCTTAACGAGAGACACGGTAGAGAAACCGAGAGAGTCGATGAAGAGGAAGAAGAATAAGTGTCTTGGTGAAAAGTCGTCCAAAAAAAAAAATATAATAGCCTCTCTCTCTCACACACTCTTCTTTTAGAGAGGGAGTCGTGGCCGAGGACGCTTGGCAAGTCACACGGCTCGTTTGGATGGTCTTTAAATAATCTTCGACGATCTCAGAACACTTTTGTCATCCTTCTCATTACGAACGTCAATACTTTTATGATTTTCTGCGCTTTGAAAAGCTATACGAAAGTGTATCTGAATTTGTATTTAAATTTTTGCTAACGTTTGTCATACGTTATTAAAGCTGACTGCGTATCCTGTACGGCAATCATATATGTATTGTAACGTGGCGTTACAAAAAGCTAAAGGAAATATCAGCTATGAATGACTGAAAAGTCAGTAAAAAGGTGGCACAGCGGTGCACTGGCTTGGCAGTCTGAAGTTATCGGATTCGATTCCCGATCTGAACTTTTATAATTTTTTAGAAATTTTTAGCCCTCCAGCGCTCCTGGCGGAAAGCAGATAAAATAATTAGTTATAGCTTGTGGAATTGGGCAACTTGTTATAGTATATACATATATATATGTAGCTAGTTACGAAATCATTCTGTGACTATCAATAGATTCTTGATCGAACAGTGTTTTGCGAATATCGGGAAAACACGCGGATTTCCGTGCATCAATATACATAGATTTGTTTGCCATGCGATGGGACTCCCACGTGCACTACGTATATCTATATTGCTACTTAAAACACATACATACTACTTGCGTTGTAGGTACGAGAGAACGCACATGCGTGCTGCGACGAAACTCAACGGAAGACGCAGCTGGCTTTCGGTAGACATTTGAAATAGACGGGTGTCTTTAAATAATCGTGACCCAAAGGCTTATATACGGAACTCCATTACTTCGCGCTATCGTTGCCTGCCCCTACGTTTACTTTGATTTTTGTTTTTCGTGATATTCCAAAATTTGGAATTTTTCGAAATTCCGCCTTTTTTCCGCCTTAAACTTTATAAGTGTATAGTAGGAACTTATTTGACTAGAATGGTAGCGAAAAACTTGTATCGCTTAGTACAGAATATGATCTTATTTAATTTCAATGTTGTATACCTATATGTATGTTAGACATGGCGCCATAATGATTTTTTTTCTTTTTTTTCTTAACGACAGTAGCGACCTCAATGAATTTTTATACGTACTCAATGTTCTCTCGTACCACGTATTGCAAGAGTCATTGTAAAAAAGAATTTGAAGAGAATATATTTAGATGGCTACTCGCTTCTCGCAATCTTTGTGGCCGATCTATCCGGCTACGCGTGGCAATGTGCCACACACGAGCACCAAAGGATTCTACGGGTTTTCTTGCGGAATGTCGTAAACAAAAATAAACGTCGAAACGTACTTCGCGTTCCTCCAGTTGGCCGCTAAAGAGACCCCGCTGACCCTGTGGCTTCACCACGTGTTAATGCAATACGACCGTAATGGTAAGAACGCGCGACAACGTGTTAAATCATTGAACCACGTGAGACAATATTAGAGTAACGTACATGGGCTAGATATATGTATATTAGAATCAATATATTTTTGCAAATTCATTAATCCGTTGAGCTCGATGAAAATTTAATTATCAAAATGACACTGTTTAAGCAAGATAGTGCTGATGCAATTGACAATTATTATACAATGGTATTAAAACCTTATCAACCGGACACAGTATCGAAAACAATGTTGAATGATAATATTAATTAAATATTTTAGAGATTTTCGTTAGATTTTACTTGTTTTAATGCGGTAGGCAGTGACAATGGCGACATCTCTATGATCCTTTAGTATCGAATATACAAAAAAGACGATTACGCAGTTCAATCTATTTATTTTGTCTACCTACCTTCAGAGTGACTTGTGTGAATGCCGGTGGTTCATCGGCTTTCGGCTTGGATTCTCTTCTGGAATTGAGAGTCCAGGGTGCCGAAGGCATTGGTAGAGGATTGGGACCATCCTTGACCCAGGGTGGTCTAAAGGTTGTCCTCTGGGGTGGCTGTTGCCCCCCTGCACCAGGCATGATTCCTTCCTCCTATCTTCAAAAAGAATATCTCCGAAGAAAAACGTGCGCGAGATCGATAGCAGGTGGATAAAGAAATTCCTCGAGAGGAAATTTTCCTCAGACTCGTTCGACGTACACGCGACGTTCGTCAATCGCGACTCGGTACTCCAATCCGATGATCTTCTCGATGAAGAAGGTAATGCGCCACTGTCGACCCTCCTGGACGACGTGGAGGACGAGGGGATTTGTTGGTAAGATCGGAGACCGCGTGGGCGATCACGACCTACTTCCTTCAAACCGGACTGTCAGTTCTGCACCCTTGTTTTAGTAGGATGAAAAACTTTGCGGGGGCTGCTGGGGGCTGCTGAGGGTCTGCTGAGGGTCTGTTAAGGGAACAGCTGGATCAACCACGTGGATATTGTATTCTGGATTATCAGGATTATTAATTTTATCGGGGGTTGGTACTCTGCACTCGCGAATATAATAACGTGATTCCACGACGTTTTCGAGACTCCGGGAAAGATTGAGACCTGGACCGACGATGGGGCCGTGACTGCCTCCACCCGATCTGTGTATTTTCGGGTTTGTGACGTCATCAGCCCCGAGCCTCAAAATAGAACATCTTCTAGGACGTATCAGCATCTAGACGCTTTATTCTATAACGCATTCTTAACCGAGCAATTTCCACTGTTTACGATGCACTTCTCACGAAGGCGATAGGCACGCCTTCTCGCGTTACCGATCATTCACGATTAATGGGGTTTTATGATTTTTCAACACTTCAGATTGCTCTGCTCTTCAGTATCACTGATTTACACTCTCGATGCAATATATTGATATATTCGGTACGAGGAGTCAAGGTTTTTCTATGCGAAGGCTCTAGGTCGCCGATGTCGTTAAACCAAAAATACCTTTTTTATTCCGAGATATTTCGTTCGACTCGAGAATACGAAGCTCTGCGAAATTAAAAGTAATTCTGTTCGTCGAAATTCTGTCGATGAAATGTCGTTTAAGAAACAGCCTGTTATTCTTCTTCTATTATTTTTCAGGGTTGGCGGTTTTCGCGAGAAGGAGTATCAGCTGTCCGCGCAGAAGAAGAACGAGATCTCTCAAAGGTTCGAAAATTATCAACAGACAGCGAGATACTTTCAGAGGGAAAATGCAATTGTACGACACTTCGACGCCTGGAATTTCAGGGATCCCAAGAAAGAGCAAGAGGAGAAGACTCAGAAGGCTGAGGATTTGGGTGCCAGGCAAGTCAAGCTTCAACAGCTTCTGAAGAGCGACGATGAACTTTACCGTAAGGAATTGGATGAAACCAACTACAAGAAACGCGAGAAAGAGGATCATCCGGCCTTGGAGGTCCTGAAGGAGAAACTCCAGGAGAAACGTTCGGAAGAACAGCTTTACTTTCCGCGTCACAATTATTGCGAGAATGGTGAGAATCGTCGTATAAAATTGAATGGCCGTAAGGATTTTAAAAGGTCCTTGGAATTAACAAATCTTGATAATTCACCACGTCATTCCTTAGATCAACATCAAAGTGGTAAACCATTGGAGGAAAAAATTAGCAAGGCCGATTCTGATAAAGCTTGGGAACAGAGCCACGGTGCTTCTTGGAGCTCCAAAGGAGCATGTCCTTTCAATTTGAGAACGGGAGAGGAGCCTAAGGTACTGAGTGGTAAATACTCCGAAAGGAATGCTCATATGAGTCTTGGAGAAACCAACATGAGATCTTCTACTTATGCTCCTCAGCATGAACATCATGCTGAGGACAATGCTTCTCATCATGATCATCCTGTTGATAAAAATCGAGCCGCTGGTGGATCATCAATATCATACGATTCACCAGGTGAATCGCAGGCTCCAAATTATGGACTAAAAAATTCAAAGAATTATTGGGCACACGAGGACAATGCTTATACAGCGGAAGTTGTGCCAGACAAAAATGACGTAACGGATAATTCAGAAAAATTTCATGAAAAACATTCTATTATGAACGAAGGCAATCCGAAGAGTCCTTCGTTCGAGCGAACAACTTCAATGAAGTTGGAATATGAGAAAACTGGAACCTGGCCTGTATCATCGCCCAGAGAAGAAAATCTTGTGAAGAAGCATCGTTACATGGCTCACGGTGAAATTAAACAGTTAATTCACGAATTGGAGGAACGTGAAACTGCTGCGTGTCGCACCCATAAATGGCAGGAAGCTTTGCGAATACACGATATGCGAACCCGACTTGAATTTCAACGGGAGCGCGAACTCTTTGACAATTTAAATCTGCATCTGGATGAAAAGTCCAGAGAATTGGGTCTGACGAGCATTGAGAAGCGTGCTTCACGTTTAAAGGAACGAGAAAGGATCTGTGAAGATACAAGCATGTTCAGGTATAGAATTTTAAATGAATTATAAAATTCCCCGTGTTACAATAATAATTTTCATACTCGTGACGCAAAGAATTCAGTTACTATTGATACAGCATCACGCATCCCTTCTAGATTTAGTGATCGCGTAATACTCGCGAATAAATACTCATTGCCAATTTCGTAATTCAACACCGATGAATCATTTGCAATTTTTTTATGCGAGTGTCGCGCGCCGTGTCTCTCGGCTGCCAAGAAACACGAGATATATATTCTATGCGTATTTCTCAATAGAACATAAATAAGTCGAGCGATAATTTCGAATAATTTTTATTTCGTCATCGATCAACTATCTGACGACTTTTCATTCTTCTTTTAGCGAAGATGCCAAGTGTCTGTGGAACAAGTGGAAGCACGAGGATGAGGACGATCTGGTAAATTGGAAGGAGTGTGCTGCCAGAGATATACTCTTGCAGGATCTCGAGGACGAGTGGAAGGTTTTTTCTCTCAAGGACAAAGATAAGGCTATCTCAGATCAAAATAATGCCCTCAGGTCATCATTGCAAGAGGAACACGAATTATCTGCTTCGATGAGCTCTGTTCATCACAGCGAAGCCTACGCACGCCATCACGAATAATCTTGCCCCACTATATATTCGGCAGATCAGTTTATATTCATACTTTGTAATATCGTAATGAATATTGAAAACAAAGTATATTTCATTGCTATGCCTTACGCAACATAGAAGGGATATATATAGAGCTCCTTTCTTACGCTTAATAATGATCGAAGCTCTAGTCACTTTTTAATATTGTTAAAAAAAAAGACGTTTTCATGAGATTTTGTAATTTTAACTATTTACGTATTTTGATATTAGAATGCGCACTGACAAAGAAAAGACTTGGAAAGCTTCGCCAGTTTGACTGTATAACCGTAAATAAAAGCAACCTATAACAATTGCCTGATTTACTTAAAAAATCATAAATTCTTGTCCTCGTCCCTCTTAGCAATCCACCATTAGTCCTTTCGAACCGGCCACGTATGCATGACTATAATGTTATATCTATGCTGGTCAATAAAATTTTGTTTTTTTTTTTCATTTTATTAAGAAATCCTGTGAAAGGCTGCGTGTATATAATATCGGCATCAACATATTAGATTATTAGCCGCTCCGTTAGAAGCTTATTTCGCGCTGTAAATGATTTTCGCTTCGTAGTACGTGGTTCGCGGCACGTCTACAATGTATTCTTTTTCTTTTTATTCCTTCTTTGATACAAAGGACTCGATTAACCAGTCGCCATATTAGAAGGTGCATTCCACCTACGAGCACTTTTACAATTATGAGAAATTATTTCATTCTCATAAAGAAGAAAAAAAAAGAAATGAGTATATGCGCATTACATATTATGTAGGACATTGGAATGACTCTGGGGATAATAAGGGATACGTTCGTATTTTTCTGAGTTAAAACTCCTTAGTACGTTGCTCGATGTTAAGATGGCGCCACGTTCAACGTCGTCCGCTTCACTTCGTGCTTCCACTTTAGAAATTATTCTTGGACCTACGAAGTTTCCAAATTCTCTTTGGATCGTTCAATTTTATGGTACAGCGCGACACACTGCAGCATAAATATGTTTCTTTTACACGACAAAATCATAGCTATTAGTAAGTTTAACAGTAGAGGAAATGCTGTCCCGGAAATATATGTATGTCGACTTTCTTATACATTACTTAAAAATGACAAACTCTCAAGTGCCAAATTTGTATTTTGCAAGCTGCCTACCTACGTCTGGTAAGTGTTAAATGATTAAACTCGTGATATTTCAAAGGATATCGTCAGGAAATATTTCTATATAACACAGTCCAGTAAATACGTCTCGTAACAGGTACAACTCAACTACGGTTCATTCACGGATTAAATTTGTTTTTTTAGAAGGGCCACCTCTCTGTGACTTTAAGTATAAAATAGTCCCCTAGACCTCAAATTCGACTCATGGATTGACTGTACATAAATTCTATACTGTTATACGACAGCTATATAAAAGTAACATGAATGTAAAAGGCGTGTTTTCTGACAAGGCATAATACACTGTACCCATATAAAATACTGATTTTAAAAGCACTATTCATACTTGCAGGAAGAACGGCTTAAGATATTAGCCATTAGTCGACCCAATGTTCTCACGGTGTAAACAGCATGTTTCCCCTATGCACACGCCGCAGGTAGAAACCGCTGGATAATCGAAGATTACCTGCAATTTTTAGATAGTTATCTCATGGATCTTCATTGGTAGCCAATAGAGCTATAAGAAAAACCGTCATTGAAATTGATGTAACGTTAACAACAATAATAATCAACAAGATTCACGTAACCAGCGACTATTGCAGAAAATTGTTAAAAATCAAAACAAACAAATAATCGCGTAAACAAATATTTTTCTTTAGACTTTAAGAAGCGGTTATTAATATTTTGCAAAGATATATTAATCATTGCCTCTCGTAAAAATGTTCTTGTCCTCTATCGTCATGGAAACGTGACTTCTGAATCTCGCAGTGGAAAAAGTCTAGACTGTGTCGGACGTGTGGCGCACGATTTGGGACGTGTTATTAGCTAGCACCCTTCACGTTGACTCACTGTGTTTCACGATGTTCTTCGTTCACTTTTCTTCCTTTCTTTTTTGGTTTCCTATACAGGGACTAGAAATGCGTTTAATTAACATAACTGGCGAGGCTGCATCCCCGTTCTTGGACCGGCAAACCAGCCTGCTCCCGCCAGCCAGCTAGCTTTTACGGACCATTGCCCACTCGATATATGTGTATATATATATATATATATAAATATATATATATATATATATATGGGTTAGTACATCACATATGCGTCTATATAGACACGCACGCCCCGACACCCATCGTCCACACGCATGTAACACTCGAATGACTTTTTTCTGGGGATGCGCGTCTCTCCTCGGAAATGCGTTTTTGACAGATTAGCCGACTAATTCCGTAGCGACGTTCGTTCGTGCGGGACAATCGTGAAATTCCGTGAATGCTCGTGAAATTTTGGAAAATTAACAGACAATTTTCGTGAGTATTCGATAGGGCTGAGAACGGTACTACGTTAATGGCAATAACGTAAAGTAGATCCGTAAATTTGGTTCTTTGAGAAAGTTTCGTTCCTTTTATCAGGGTTGCCGATTAAAATTAAATGCTTTAAAAAAATGTAATACATTTAGATAAAAAATTGAAAGGTTAATCAAGAGTAATTATTGATAATTTGATACCCAGTAATTTTCCCTATGTCATCCCCTATTTTAAGCGGATCCTGACGCCTGTATTCTCAAGTGTATTTGTACTAAAGTCAAAACGATAAGCTAACAGTCCTTAACTGGCCCTTATTGACTAATATTCAGGGTAGCACCCAAGCACGAAAAGGTTCCACAGGGCAATGGAAGTTCTCGCTGTTGACAGATTAGCTGGCTAATGTGGCTGTTTGTGGAGTTTAGGAAGGAGGGCGGATGGTTGCAGCGTGTTTCATGGAATCACACAGCCGGCCCAGAAGGGAAGCAATTAGCGCCACACATGTCTGCCAGCCACTTAATCATTACGGAAAACTTCCTGCTTCTGAGCGAATACCTGTTTATACCTAAAATACAAAAAAAAGAAAACAATCATCGATAAATAAGGATCATTTTATAATAAGGAGGTGAACGATTGTCTTTAAAGTTGTTTTTTGTTGCATTTTCCTTTCATTCCTACATGAAGGTGCAACCGCAACGTGCAAGCTTTGGACACTTGGTATAAAAGTTTTGAAAATTTCGACCACCGTCAATGGTTCGTTCGAGAAGTAACAAAACCAAAAATGTCTGACTACTTCGTGAACGAAAAACAAACAAAAAAGAGAAAATCGGAATGAAACGAAACTATTACGAATCGTTTCTCATCAAGCGTCGCTCTCGGCCGCAGGAACGCTAATCAATTTCGTTCACTGCGCACCTGGGCGTTATATTTCTCGGCGAATAAACGCAAAAAGGGTCTAGAGCGAATAAGAGAAAGACCAGGAGAAACAAAGCAAAAGAAAAATTCGTATATTAACGTCAAAGATAAAGAGAGAAGAGGTGCGGCGAATGAAAATAAATTTGAAAAACCCTAATGCACTACGTCTACTCAAAGTCTCGTACCGATTCTCATGACCTTATCGAAGGTATAGACATTTTTCCAAATTTTACTCCAACTTTTTCAAAATTCCCTCCAAATTCTCGTACGAGTGTCGAACACAAAAATTCTGCAAAGCGTCAACATCGAGAATACGTATTTTTTCCTTATTTTTACACGGAGAACTGTGTAGGTGCGTTAACGGGAAATAATGAAGGGGAATATCCGAGTATGCGAATAAGAAGGGAGAGAAAAGAATGGTCAAATTAGAATAAAAAGGAGAGAAAAAAAATGCAATAAAAAAAAGACGAAAAAAAAAATGCCAAGAAATTCTCCCGTCGTTCCTACGGACAGAAGGTGCTCGTAGCTTCCGCCGTTCCGAGATGGTGCCTGTCGCGTATATAGAAACGCATATAATATACTATATACTTATATACATGGCCCATGTACCTGCGAACACATGTACTGCTAGGTACATAACATTTGTGCTGTTATGTAGAAAAATAAGCATATAAGAAGCACCTACCAACCTACGTAAGTACGCAAGAGGAGTAGTAGGTAGTCCAAGAGAGTGCGCAAATTGTGTCTCTCACTATCTCTTTCTCTCTCTCTTTTTCTCTGTACATCTATATACACATATATATATAAATACGTATATAGACAGATATACTATATTCCTATACGTATATATATATATATACTCATATATATAGGTATCTATCTATAGGTACCAAATGGTAAATGAGCGGATAGACGTGAAGTCCGGACGCCTTCAGCTAGCGGCGACCCAAAGCTCCGTCTACCGCGGGGCTGTATGTGCCTCTCTCTATACAGGGTGATCAAGAAATAATCATCCCACTGGATCACCTTTGCTTTAATATCGTTCTCTTTATTGTGCTCCCGTTAGTTCGTACAATTTTTCATTGCGGTCGCTTACTTTGAAAATATCTTCGTTTTTTTTTTGGTCAGGATTGTTGGATTTTTGAAGGAAAAAAAAAAGAGAGAAGTAACAATTAGTTTTCTCGATTTTTCTGGAGTTTTTTGTTTTTGTTTTTTTTTTTGACAATTTGTAAGATTTACAAAAGGAAGCTCGTACTTTTGTGTATGTTTGGTAATAACGACGTTTTTTGGTTTCTTCGTAATTTTCTGGTCGCGATGGCTAGTTTGTTAAAGGTTTGATTGCCGTTTAATTGTACGTGATATACGATGCCGGTTGACTTAATGACATCGAGCACGTGGTGCGTTTAATTAGATTCCATTGGGTGCCGAGCAAGAGACTTTGATGTTCCAGTTTGCTCTGTCGATTTAGCAAGTGCCTTTTCGGAAGCTGTACGATATTTTGTATATTGAAATAAAGTATTACAATGCTGTACCATTTTCATTATTTCCTATGACTTCTTTGGGGGTTCATTCTTTAAGCTTACACTTAGTACGGTTATGTGGGTGTACGATAATAATGCAATTTTTGTCTGAAAAAAATGTGTAGAATAACAATGCTATATATATATATATATATATATATATATTTGAAATTGAAGTAAGAACTATTTTCCTTCTGCAAAGGCATTGAGCCAATAAAATTTGTTGGATTTTTTCAAAGTAGACCAATTTACCATCCTGATAAAAGCTTGAAGTCGAATCGAAACACCCGTTAGATTATTTCGCTGGCGTGTATTGCGGGTAGGACCAGAGCACAGAGGAGAACGGTGCCCATCGGTGTAAGAACGTGGGTCGATGGGATGAGAGAATCGGTCCTCCGGACTCATC
Organism: Hartigia nigra; assembly: GCA_031001745.1. Lineage (NCBI taxonomy): Eukaryota > Metazoa > Arthropoda > Insecta > Hymenoptera > Cephidae > Hartigia > Hartigia nigra. Next base: position 2,497,238 of record JARPRG010000374.1, read on the forward strand.
GTCTATCCACCGAGTTGATAGGTTGTTCGAGTGAGAGAGAGCGGCGGGTCGCGAGATAGAATTAGAACGAGACGGAGTCCCTGTTATACACGGCCGAGTCGGCCGTAGCCGGTTGAGTCTGGCGATGGGGCGCAGAGGAGAAGAGGAGCCAGGAGGTGAGTGAGCGACGACGACGACGACGACGACGACTACTACGAGGAGAAGAGAAGAAAAGAGAAGAGGCAGGAAAGGTTGGCTGGTTGGCTCGTAGGATGGTTGAGGTTGTGAGGTAGTAGGTTGTACGAGGTAGAGGGACGCGTACAAGAGGTTGGGAGGAGCAAAGAACGAATAAGAGAACCGAGAGCGCCTTCGGTTTGCTTTGGTTTTGGTTTGGTTTCGTGGACGGTACGAAATGAGAAACGCGGGACTTGGACCTGGGGAGAAAAAAGGGGACGGACCACGGACAAATCGTCCTACCAGGACCACTACCGTCCTCTGCTGCTAGTATACTACTACTACTACTACTACTACTACTACTACTATGCTACTAGGTACTACTACCATCGTTGGAATTGACTACTACTCTTTTGCTCGTTGTTCATCCTTTACTCTTGTTGATCCCTTCTTTTCTTTTCTTCGTACCTTCTTTTTTTTGGTTTTTTCATCTCCCATAACCTCTTACGAATTTATCCAGTTTTCCTTTAACCTTCAATTTCTTTGGAGACTCCGCTGTTTTTCTTTACTCGTTAGAAATTATCTTTGGAGTTTTTTTTATTTATTTTTCTTTTTTTTTTCGGCGCTGGGGATATTTTTTATTATTGGTCTTGGGCTTTATGAATTTTACTGTAGAACGTGCCAACGTATCGTGTCGTGAAGCTGATTCGCGTTCTTTTGGAGCTTTTGAAGATTTTAAATTTATGCTGATTTTTTTTCTATGGCGTAATATTGAGGTCGTATAAGATGTATCGTATTCGAGGAGGAACTTTCCGCCATTACGCGTGTCGAATAGCTTTTCCTCGCCACTCGTCGTACCACTTGCACAGATCATTTTTCTCTTTCGACCCGGGACCACCTGTCGATCCAATTTCTTTTTTTTTTTCTTTTCTTTTCTTTCTCTTCGACTTCTTTCTTGCCGTGAAAAAAAAAATCATGAGTCATGATGGCTTTTTGGGAAATTAAGGACACGTGGTCGAGTCTGCCATTCTCTATGCGATTTTTCATCGACAACAACAGAAACTCATCTCCCGCTTGATACTCACCGCCGTACCGAGAATCTGGTCCATTGAAACTAACAAAATGGCTAAATTCGTCGAAAGAGCGAATGAAAGATTTTTATGTCGAATTAAAGCGTCACGGCAATCATTTTAAAAGTGCCATACTATTGTATAATAATTCAAATATGGACAATGGCAGACACGTATATGTATACCCATACCTACTCATATCTATTGATAATTGAGAAATCCAATTTTTCTTCTCACCTTTTTACTCTCCAGTTATTAAAATCGACTTTATCAGTAGTTACGTAAATTTCGGAGCTACGAAAATTATAAATATTTTATCGATCGTCACAACCAGTAGTAAAGTCAAGAACGATTGGACCGATCCTACTTCGTGGACTTGTGTCCATTCGGGTTCTTTAAATGTTCTCTAGTCTTTTTTGATCCCAGTCATTTTTAAGGCTCAAAAGATCCACAATACTGATGGCAAGTATATGTCAGTAGAGAAATGAAAGAAAAGACAAAATAATACAAACGTACGATAAGTATCGATAAATCAGTACCAGAAACAATCCTCGCGATATCGGTAAACGGGCAATAGCGATCTTGGCTACCGATCGTTAATTTCCGCCATTCTTCGGTCAGTCGCTCATTATTGACGAGCGCTTAAATCCTCGAGTCTTAAGGACACAGATCGTAAAATTCTTTCCTCGTAAAGCCAATATCTCGCGCTGTTAATTTTTCGCGCTTCTAATTTCCGATATTGCACAAGACGCTCGAGAGTCGCTTTAAATCAGCACGTTTACACGATAATTATTGTCCGGTGGTCGAGTGCGTCTTAGGGAATTTCCATGTGGCGTCAGATTCCGTATTTTACACTAATATTTTCTCCATCTAGGGAAAAACCACAAGGACAAAACAATAAAAGTAATAGAAGCATAGTTCGCGCTCTGTAGAAATACATAGAACGATAATAAGTAGCATAAGCAGCATAAGCAGCATAAGCAGCAGCAGCAGCATCAATGCCATCTATAAACAAGAAGTCAAACCCTCAAGCTATTTTCTTGTTATATGAAAATACGCGAGCCTCTCGGCTATGAATTCGGAAGCCAAGAGACCCGCTATCCTTAAGCCACGACCACACGTGCACACAGAAGCTCCCTCACGAATTCCAGATGTCTCTGACGACGACGATGACGACAACGACACGCCCAGGCATTGCTCAGATTCTAATCTCGCGACAACGAGAAAGCCCCGCATGTAGAGAATCTTTTCCTCTTTCATCTTCATCCACGTCTTCGTTCTCGAGTCTCGATCGTCGACAAGAGTATCCTCGAGATGGGTTCCCATTAAAGTGGGACGTCACTAAATAAATACCAACTGGAAAATGTCAAGTGTCTTTATTTTGCGGATAGCCGTACTTGCCGTATCAGAGAACGTATCTAATGGGTACCCGATGTAGCTCTAGACTGCAAGTTCGAAGAAAGTAGTGTGCATAGGAGTGAAAGGTAAGAAGGAATAGACGAAGCGAAGTAGTGAGAGAGAGAAAG
>JARPRG010000374.1:2508175-2519881 GCA_031001745.1 Hartigia nigra
GGGTCATATCCCTACCCACCCACAATATATAAAATTCGCCAAACTTTTCCCTTTGTCTCTCTCTCTCTCTCTCTCTCCTTCACTTACCTGGTACAAACATAATATTTTTTTCCCTTAATTACAACCCAAATACCTTTTTCACTGTACAGTATAAAAAAATGGAATATTACTAAAGCGCAGCATCCATTCAAAAGCATAAGTGGCGATATGACGTATTCAACCTCCCCCTCTGATGACTCTGACTCTGTCACACACACACACACACACACCCTCTTTAACGTGGACACCTGTTCGCAACCGGGAGACCATTCGACACGTTGTAAACGTTAATATGTATATACGTGGACGTCGCGACGCTCCGACAGAGACCCTTTATTATCGTGCCTCTATAGCTTCCCTATAAATGTAAGGGGTGTGATAGGCCACTGCCGTAAAGCTTGGACAGATGGAGGGCGTATCTACTACGCGGGGTGGCTACAGAATCCCATATCCTAACAACCGGTATATACTATGTAACGGTACTTTATGTACATACATTTATGTATGGAACACGCGCGCCTGTACCCTTCTTTCATTTATGCGTGGGGGCGCGTTTCTCGAACAATTCTGGGACGCATCTGGGTAGCTGACTGGTAATCGTCGAGCATTTTTCACGCCGTCGTACCGCACGCTCGCGCCCACCCTTTTCACATTAAGGGGTGGACAAAGGAATCTGATAGAAGGTGGCAACATTCTCTGAAAAAAAGAAAATAAATAGGTGTGTAGTCCAATTACAATTAGCCTAACGCGATAACGCCACTTACACGCTCGCGAATAAGCTTTCGTAATTTTATGCTTATTATTTTATTTTTATTTTTTTTCATTTAGAATGCCAATTTTTATTGTACAAAATTACAGCTGTGGATTAGCCAATTTAATAAGGGACAATGGTGGGTGAGGATATTTTTATTTACAGTGTGTCTGTCTTTTTCTTACGCGTTTATATATGCCCGTGAGACTGTCTCTCACGCAATCGCGACAGGTATAGGAAACTTTGAAAAATCTTAAGAATCGAGCTCTTTCTTAAATCGGTCGATCAAATTGGAGCATTGCCAATGGACGCTAAGAAAAGTTTTTTTTGTTTTTGGTTTTAGAACGTTGCCAAATGACTTTCCAACGTGTGCTAATAGTGGTATGATAGAGCGAATAAAACCTAATGGATTTTATGAACAGTAAAAGAAGCGTATATTCGGAAGATAAGAAGACGCGAAGAAAAAGAAAAAAAACCACTAAGAAATGTGTAAGCGGGACCATCATGTAGATTAAGGGTGCCAAGCGAGTTTAGATGCCAGGAAAAGGGGCACCCCGATCAAAGGGTGAGTGAGGGTAGCAAAGCGAGTTTTAATGCCAATGGGGCTCAGTGACGGTGCAAGTGTTCCCGCACCATAATGAAAACCACTTGACTCTTTGCTCTACCTCAGCGCTTCCAATGAGCCACCTCTGGTCGAAATTTCACGGTGTAATTTGGCCGCATGAAAAATCACTCCAACCCCTACAGGACATATAAGGGTAAGCAACCAGCATCCCTGATAGGGCAGTTTCTCCAGTTCATTGACAGAAGGCCATCCAGTGCTACCAGATTGAAATTAGGCCCAGGCATACATACCTCCACGGTATCCCATAAAGCACCATTACTCTCCTACGGGTCACGTAATTACGTCAACCCATCGATCAGTGATTGAATACAAATTTCGGAAAAGCACGGCAAACCTAACCAGCCAACAGTTTTCCCTAGATAAACTGAACGGGAGTGGGATTATTTTTAGCAGTGAAAAAAAGAAAATGAAGAAATCAGTCCGACGAGTGTTTGAATATTTAAAAGGGGCTGCAGCGGGTCCTCGCGAGGGAACGAAGGCACGAACCAGGGGTAGTGGCTACGTCCGTGCAGAGATTGCGTGCGTTTACAAAGCAAATGGCTTGAAAATAACTGAGTGGTATGGCCCCGGGGCCGTACGGGTAGAAAAGCAGGCGGCCGATAGTGGCTTCAGGGTAGAAAGAGGGGGTGATGCGATGGAGTTCGAGAGGAGCTGCCCCACTGGTAGAAACGGGGGTGGACGATGCGTTGGTAGGGGTAGAGGAGATGGTGGCAGAGCAGAGCCGGGTAGCAAGGTAGCTGTAGGGTGAAATGGGAAGTGATGGTGGTGGCAGGATCGAGAAGGGGTAGTATAATCGATGCGGACATGTGCAGTTCCCTTGGGGTAGCTGGCAACCCCTAACTTGCCAAACCTATTTATACAACAATGCCCTGTACACCCCCATAAACCACCCCGTGGACCATCGTAGTCCTGCAGTACATACCCTCGATCGTCAACCAGCCCCTGTATTTCAGGCCCTTTCTCTGTACCGTTTCCAACCCCCAGCCACAGTACAACCCTTAGCTCTCTTTCGCTCTCTCGCGCTCCACCGCGTCTTCTCTCGCTCGCTCCCCTCCATCTCGGTTTATAATCAACCCCTACAGAACAGTTTATCTTGCGCGCGCGGCGTGGCTCAAAGCCGCGCTACGCGAGGGGCTGGTATTTTAAATAGCAAATACTTATCTATCCGCCGGGTGGCGAAGAGGATGAGATAACAATTGGGGGTCGTCTGAGTCCCCCCGATACTTCAGGGCTTCTACGTTACCGAGTACACAGTATCTGTTTAAATGCCGATTTCTCGATATGTTAAACATTCGCACACTCCATCTTATACACTTATGACAACCCTTTTTCCCTTATGTAACACTCTTGCTCTCCCTTAGCAAGTATAGTTTCATAATTAAGAAGTGCTCTTGTAACGCACGCAATACAGAGCATTTTATTCTTATGTATCTCGCTTGTATATTCATCTAATCATATTCTTTAGGCAAGTATCATGTACGGGGTGATTCAGTCCAAGCGCACCATGTAAACATAGTTTTGCCATGAGAATCAAAGAGGCGTGCTAACTTCAGTTGGTACGTTTCGGTTGAATAACCCTGTATGTCAAAAGAAAATGGTTTAGTCGCTGCTAAGACAGTTCATCGAATTCTTGAAGCTTCAAAACATAAGAATAGCTACAAACTGTGATCCGTATATATATAATAATACTGCAAGAGTATATACTATATGTATATATACCTGGATAATTCCCTAGAAAAATATCAACGCTCGTACACATAAAAATACTCACACGAAGCCACAAACACGTAGTAACTTCCCGCATATAAAACAGGACCAGCTGAGGCATAGGTAATCCGGATTTCGGATTAGGCTAAGCCAGCAGAACGCCAGGAGGCCACTCAGCCGTCCTCCTCCAGGCCTCTGGCACTCCGTGGAGAAGCTGTGACACTTTTGCCGCCTCTTCGACGCCATACCCTGAATAAGACACGACAGGATAGACAGGGGGGGCAAAGCGAATGGACACCGACCCTTTTTCAGAATCAAACTATTTCTACACCTTGCTATGAAGAGAAAGGAAAATAAAGGAAGCTTGCTGAATAACATATATAGGTATAGATATATAAGTAGTCTAGGTATATAGATAATAGGAAAAACCAAGAGTGTCATAGCATCAATGAAAAGGCTGTCCTACAGCTACCTGCCTAACCTAACCTATTTTAGCATAGAGGAGTCTCGGCTACCGCAGGGGAATCCCCTCAAGTAACTATATACCAGGACCTGGTTAATTGGTGCTTTTGTCGTTAATTCGCGCCACTGTCGCAGTCTATTCTCGGGAGCGTGTTCGACAGTCCCCGTCGATTTTCTAAGGCTTCCATATATAATGAGAAAAGCATCCTGGTTATGTGGAAGAGAGGTTAGGGAGGGGTGAGCGTCGCGACGACACGTGTTCCGACACGTGATTCGCGAGGGCGTCGGACTTCGACACGGTATGACCCCTTTGGATTGACGATCCCTCAGGGTGTTTTTGACCCCGTGTCTCACGACGCCACGCGACGTCGGTGTCTCGAATTTCTGTACCCCTTGACCCTCCTACAAAATTTTATTCAAAATTTTATTCGTACTCTCTCTCTCTCTCTCTCTCTCTCTCTTGCTCTATTTAATAATACGTCATGTCTCACGTGATACGCGCAGATTTGGCAAACTCTTCGTACGTATCCTTTACCTATCTCCGTTGAATTTTCGCACCCCAGATTTCGCCGTCGGTTCACCGTGTGGGGGGTCCTTGTTTTGCACAAGGGTCGTGTCGACGAGGAGGAACAACCCTTGGGACGGTTTGTCCCGGCAAGACTCCCTCGGGACTCTACGAAACCAGGATCGACACATCTGTCGAGTCTCCCGACGCTCTATAGATCCGAGAACATATTACACGGGAGGACGATTCGGCGCCGTCCTTGTCCTCGTCTTCGTTGAGATCGTCGTTACAGGGTACACAGTAATAGTAGACACAGTGCTGTATACATAACCTACTACATTGATAGTGTATATCTAGAGTTAGGGTGAAACCGCCTAGAAGAGGGTACCGCTGGGCACCCCACCGGGTGAGGACTGTCGGAAAACTGCACCCCCGGGCAGAGAAACACATCAAAATCGAATTCACCAGATGTCCGAAACCAAGTCCAGGCTTCGGTACTCCTTCCTAATGACGTTAGGGTATACCCTGCTAGTCCCGTCGGGACGCAAACGATTCGTGGAGCAGTACGATTTTCTTGTGGCTGGACAAAAACGTTTCTGCTTAACGACACCGTTGGTAAGTGTCATTACGAGAACACTCATATACCAATTTCTTAGCCATCAATTCTGACCGGTATCTACCCATGACTATCAAATTACAAGAAAAAAAAAAAAAAAAACACTAGACCATTTTAAATTCGCAATTCAGTACAACGACGCGCCACTGTGTTCCAATAGCGAAAAAAAACAACAGTTCACAGGTTAAATGAAAGAAAGATACGAAACGTGTTGAAAGTTGATATTTTATTGATAAAAAAAAAAAAAAAATTTACAAATCAAATCGGATGGGATATCGGTTACCGTGCAAATAAATAAAAGTACTCCGTGCCGTTACGGAAATACGAGGTGGTTTATTATAATAATATTTATAATTATTATATGAATCATGGCGGTGTGTCTTGTCTTTGTTGTTCTTGTATACATTATTTTTATCATATCAATCTGTCTCTCTCGTGTTTCTCTCCACCGTCTTCCTCGTCCTTATATCGCGTTACGTTTTCAAAAACTGTATTTACATCGATTGCCACCTTAACAGATACTCGTTACATATCCTATTTATATTTAATGATAATCAATACAGCCTGTAAGTGTATTTCCATTCACATTGTTCACCGTGTACTCGGCCTGTACACGCGCCCAGTGCTTTGTGCATCATCTCGACGTCTGGCGTCGATACCTTTCGTCCTTTCGTCCTTCCGTCCGTCGCGTCACGTCCTTCAGTCCCAATGCGTAGTTGCATCATTTTCCGCATACTGTCACTTAGTGCATAATCAACGCTACGTGTGCCGACAAGTATAACATTAGCCAATATCTACAAGGGATTTTTTTCTTTCGTCTCTTCTTCTCCCACGTAAATTAGCATTATCCAAATTAATTAACAGGGAAGAAAGGACGGCGATACAGGGTCTGGGGAAGGGCAAGGGATTGAAGACGAAGGAAAAGTCATAGGGTGGGGAGGGGTCAGGATACATATTACACGATAGAGTTTGTCAATTTTATACACAATAATAATAATTAATAATTATACAATAATAATAATATATAATAATATCAATAATCATATTAATAGAATAATAATCGGTATCTTACAAAAACAAAAAAAAAGTATGTCTTCCGCTGAGCTTGCAGATTTTTGACAGGAGCTCTCGGAGGCTATTTAAAGGGCTAGATTGGGCGTCGATGGTGAGAGGGTGGGAAGGGGGGGGGGGAGGAGGGCGGAAGGTCGCTCTCTCGGGGTTCAGAGGTTACGATGAAGGATTATACGAATTTTGAAGGAGGGCAAGTGTAAGAAGAGCTTGGGGGAAGGAAGGGGGTTAGAGCCCGTACCTTTTCACGCAATTCATCAAGTCGCGGATCGTTGCGGCGTAATTAATTAAACATAAACTCGTTCTACCAGACAAGGCCTTCGCTTTGCATCTGGTGTGGCTCTTGAAAACCACCGCCACCTCCTCCGCCTCCTGGACCGCCACCGTTGCCACCCCCGCTTGGATTACCCTGTCCGCCACCTGTGCGTCAAACGAGAAAACGTTTTTAAGATTGTTGATTCAAGAATGATAAATAAAAAAAATGCTGGAACTGATCAACTCGTAAATAATGAAAATACCAAAGATGGCTATTACTTGAAATATTCCTTTTTAAAAAAAAAAAAGAAAAGATTTTTTAATGATATTTATGTATAGGTATATTCGGTTACCTGAAGGCGCTAGGAACTCGCCAGGACTACCACCGGAAGGTGGTTGTGGACCCTGACCTGGGGGACCAGTCAGGAAATCCGGTGGACCACCACCCGCACCTGGGGGTGGGTATTCCCCAGCTACCGCTGCTGCCGCTGCCATACCGACTAAACTAGCCGGATCCAATCCTGTTGGTAAAAGATAAGGAACTTTTCAGAAGGTATAACCTTGATGATCATCCCCGAAGACGTTCTAGATACTTGTTAAGTTGAAACTGAGAGACGTTCATATGGATAAATCTTGTCCACGGGTAGACTAATAGGACGTAATGAGACTCACCAGGATTACCTGGACCACCGAACGGTGGTCCATGAGGATGCGGCGGTGGATGTCCGCCCATCAAGAACTCATGATGAAACGTGACGGGACCTCCATAACCAAACTCGAACTTTTCTGGATAATAAGGAAAGCCCGGATGTGGACCATCCTCACCACCCAGGGCACCAGGATTCAAATTAAGAGGAAATCCACGCATCTTTCGCGAACCACCAAAGAACGGACTTCTGCCCAGTGACGTCAGCTGCTTTAGCCTTCTCTCTTTACTCCTCTTATTTTGAAACCAAACCTACAATCAAAAGCAATCCTCTTCGTACTTCTCATAGATACTTTCTGCGCTCGTTAATAACCAAAACTTTGTACTTTCGGCCTATTAAAAGTTACCTGTATCACTCGCATCGGCAGACCCGTCTCTTTCGCCAGTTGTTCTCTGATGTGCCGCGTTGGCTTCGGAGTGTTCGAAAATGCCGTCTTCAAGATCTCCAGCTGTTTCGCCTTGATCGTCGTTCTGGGACCTCTTCTCTTGGAGCCGGCGCCACCGTCGCCACTTCCGCCACCGGCGCCACCGTCGGGACTCTTGTTTTCCGTTTGACTGTCGCGAGTCTCAGGATCGCCATCCAAGGACCCTTACAATTAGTCCAAATAAACGGAACCTCAGTACCACCGTATAAATACGCACGAATCATATCAAAATTCCCTAGATCTTGCCTATATCGACGAAATATAACTCCTAGTGACTTTCTACAAAAAACAAAAAAAACTTTATCCCCATAACCGTATCATACGACGCAGCCAGGTATTATCCACGTGGAGCATGATCGAAATAGGGGCTTCTGGTATCTCTAAAAGAGAGAACAAACACCAGCCCGTATTTTCCCCTTCGTTTATACGAATATGTATAGACGGATTATTAGGGCAGCTACGGTGAAAGCTATAGGACCCAGGAACGATAGCCCTAACGTTGGGGAGGTCTTAACCGCGGGGACAAAGAAAATGTTTGGACAGTGTCACACCGCACAAGAGCCCACCCTTCAGACGACACCCTTACGCTCTTGTACTGAAAGTTAAAGTAGCAGCCCTTTGTCGTATCGATAAAGGGCAACGATGACACAATGGTACCGGCGCAAAATGGAATAATAATCTCGTTCCTGGCAAAGTCGACGACTTTTTCGATGCCTCTTTATTCCCCTCCTTTCATTTTACTCGATCTTACGGTACACGTTCTACCACCGTTCGCCAATCTTTTGCGCCCATTATTCTTGAGCCAAAGGAACCTTCTTCGAAAAATGTTTATCAAGGTGCTCGGCTTACCTTGATCCTCGGAGTCCTCTTGCTTGCAGGGGTCGCTTCCTAGGGGTAGATCCCCGGCATGACCCACACCCTGCTCCCCGGCACTACCGGGACCCAAATTATGGGCTCCTAAATGAGAACCGCCGACTCCACCGTGGTGATGATGATGTGTACTACCGTCCTCATCTTCGTCCTCCGATCCTGAACCCATCAAGGAGTCTCCTCCTGCGAACAGCCAATATTTTTCCTATTAATAATAACCCGCTGCTATCTTATTCATCCACTGATCGCTATGTGTATTGTACGTGGTATTATTGAACGTTCACAAGCATTCTTTTTTTCACTAACAAAATCCTATGGTGTTACAATGATAGAATGAAATTAATTGCGATAACAATTTAATACGGAAATTCTATGTAAAATTTTATCGCCATAATTTTCTCTATAAAACAATGTATAGTACTCATAAAATTGTTTTAACAGTCGATATATATATATATATATAACTTTCACTAATCTATTGATTAGTGAAATTGTTTTTTTACACGTTGTAACATTTTTTTATTGCAAAAAAAAAACGGATAAAAATGGTACAGTCGTGCAGAGAATTTGACGACGATCAAGAAAAGTGTGTTCCAGTCATGTAGTAAGATCGGGTTGGGCATTGCGGTTAGGTGTCGGCATATGACAAAAGGGGCCCGCTGCGTAACATAACGATCTTCGGTTTTCGTTTCATGGTTAGAAAACCCCATGAAACCGAGCCGTGCCGCACTGGGCCCGTGGCACTTGGGACCTCTCTTTGACTTGCTTTTTGGTTATACCGATGATGATGGCTATGGTGTTTTCACAGCTTGCCGCCCCGTAGGATTGCCATAGGTTTTTCGTCGAGACCCAAGCAAAAGGCACTGAGCCCCATCAACGTTCTCCGTGACTCTCGTTCCGTAAAATCTTTGGCGTTGAACGCGTTGAACTGTGACCTCCCAAACCCTCGACCTCTGCCACCTTTCCTCACCCTAGCCACCTCTATACGTATGGTAACTTTCCCACTCCTAACATCGTACAACCATTATACTCTCTAATTCCCTAGCGCCCTATATTCTCCAAAAAAAAAAACATTTGAAAAAACAAGTAAAATTTTTCACAGTCCTATATACATACTCGTCGGTGGCTCCTCCTACGGAGTTGAACCTCGTGCTAATTTAACGTCTTCTACCTTTTTTTATCTAGCCAAATTGTATTCGTAAGCGTAAACAATTTTTCGGATAAAATTTATATTGATCGTCCATTCTACAGCCTTTGTTGTCAATTCACGGTTTTTAGACGACATCTTTAACTCCTTTTTTTTTTAAATTCCTCAAATTTTCGTAACGATTCAATCACGCATAGACGCGTATCCAAAAACCTGTAAATCACTGACTTGACACACGACAGAGAAGCGATAATAAAGCAAGATCGAATTCCGTTGTTATTAAGTATAAATCAGTAAGCGCAATTCATTCATTGACGATCGTAAGTATCGTTCACGGTTCGATACCTCCTTCGATTCACTTTTATCGATACCTAACGTAAACCTGTTACACGCCACCGGTACTCTACTCATTTGAATATCAGTAACCATCTTCAGGAGGATGGCCTTTCCACGCCTTAATAGACGGCTATAGGTGATGGTTTCTCTCGTTTCGTATAAGAAAATCACTGGGCATCGCGGTAACACGAATTTGGGCCCGTGCCTTTTACGTTTATATTCACTTATGACGTTTAACTGGCCCAGTAAAATGCTTAAAAGCCACGCCACCACCCATATAATACCTGCTATTATATTTGGGACAGAGTCCCATTAATTTCTAATGTCTCCCGCAGATGGCAGCAAACGTCAAACGAATGCAGTCACAACAATAACAAACACTCGTTTCTCATGATTCTTTAATCAACGTCAATACAACAATAAATACTGTCAACGCACAAATAATTTTTCTTCTATCTTTTCTCTTCACAGCGCACAACCATCGCTCCACGTAATTTCTCATAGATCTTAATATCGATCGTTAACAATTTTCACTAGGTATAACTTCTTCTCCGTTTTTCCAGTGTCCATTGAGGGGGCAAAGGCTCTCAGGATCATCGATACTCTAGGTCTGTGACGCTTCACTCACCGTGATGACCGTGGCTGTGATGATTGTGCGGCAATGGCTTCCCCGAGAGATAATCCTCCTTGCAGACGAACTTGTTGTCGTCCAGGACGTAGAGTTCCTCGCCGGTGCTCAGCTGCTTCCGACATACCAGGCAGGTGAAGCAATTCAGATGGAAAACCTTGTCGCGGGCCTTCCTTACCAGATCCGACGGGCTGATGCCTTGCATACAGCCACCGCATTTCGTGCCGTATCGTCTGTGAGCCAGTGAGACAAAAACAAAGGATCTTTAGACAGGCAATAGATAAAGGGACGAATTTCAGAAATATAGAAAATCTCCTAATTCTTATCAAATTTTAAACTACTCCGTCATTTTCTCGACGTTTACGAAAAGTGACGCGGCATTTTGTACGGGAAGTTGCCTGGGTCCAAAAAGTGTCTTAAATAACATGGAATCCACTGTATTCCTGCTCTCAGGACATTCCTGACACGTGGACCCAATGAGAAACTTGACTCGGATTCTCTCAACCATTGAAATGTTTTTTTTTTTTCGTTTCTTTATTTCTACCGTCTCCTTTTTCTTACTCCGTTCGTTTTTACGCGTCCACTCGTGTATCAAGAAAAGCTAAGAACAAAAAAAAAAAGAAGAAAAATCCTGACATCGATCACTGATCGTCTATGAGCATCGACCATAGCCAGGACTAATTTATCATATGATTTCTCATATCAGCAGCTTAATCGCCTAATCTGAGTAACTAACTGGCTGCGACAGTAATTATCCATATGATTACTCTCATAGCTGTAACGTAAGATAGACACAGTATATACATGGTGTATGACCATCCACATAAAGGAAATTACCAGGTACTACAATTAGAAAGAGAAAACTCAAGAAGAAATTCCCTAATCTAAGTTCTCCGCCTGGAGAAGTTTACCGGTCCATTTTTTTGCCGCGTGCCCTCTGGCCCCGTCCACCGTTTAATTACAGGAATTATTTAATTAATTGGCGTAATTAGTCAGTCCCACACAGCAACCGTCGAGTCGCTCGCACCGTGTTGCTTCTGTTCCAAAGTCGAGTCCCGCACTTATATAATCAGAGTCCAATGATGAGAGAGCGTCCAAGCTTCCCTGAGCACTGGCAGAAAATACCTACAAAGTCGGTAACCGAAAGGGACGACGGTTGCAAGAAGCGAGGAGAAGCAACAAAAAAATAATAAAGCAAAAGACCAATAAAAAATTATCCAGAAAGAGTCTAAAGTGTCACGCGTAAAAAGACACCATAAGATTTCGAGTTCAATAACAAGAAACATAGGATATAGTAACATATAGACAAGTAGTTAGGTATATAGTATAGAAAGACGGGGGAGGAGCCCGGGGGGAGGGGGGGGGGGGCGGGAAGAGGCCTAATAAAAAAATAAAAAAAACCTATCATCCGGACGTACGGTGCGCGACGTAGAGGGCAAAAGGTGGCGTCGGGCCCCGCCACGATTTGCTACGGACCCAAAGCCCCCTACTTTCCTTCGGTAAGGCCCCGCGAGCTTCCTTAGTCTCGACATCCAAACTGTCCATCTTTCTGTCTTTCTGTCTTTC